>JACMIF010005574.1:0-10463 GCA_014805445.1 Diplogasteroides magnus | reverse complement strand
CGGACATGGTAACAAATCGTCGTGGGTGACATTAGCGGCTGAGCGCATCTGACATGCCATTCACGTTATGGAACATGATCGAAGACCATGACGGATTGTTAGTGTAGTGTGAACTTCGATGTCCAGCACAATGAGCAACCGATAATCACGAAACGAAAATTTAAAAAAAAACACACTCATTAAGATCATACCTAACACAACGTGCTATGTACGATGTTCTCCAGAGATAAGATATACCGTCATGTTCCATTGTATCTACGGAATTTTACGAATTCTTTTACAAACAACCCAATTCTAGAACTAAACCTCTCTATTTCTGTACGTCTACATGTTTTAGATAAAAAATCAGATATTTGATATTATATCAAAGAAAACGAAAGAAGAAATCTGGTGTGCGGCATTTGGACAAGGGTTATGGTTGGGAAATCACTTCGGTTCCATGCTTCGGCTGCGTACTCGAAAATGTAGCAATACATAAAAGACAATGGCAATATTGTGATGGTAAATATTTTCCAGAAATAAGATCAATCTTTTTCTTACGTTGATAAACAAGCACGGTGGACTGGTGGAACGATATCTTGCTATAAAAATAAGAAAACTCTTTATCGTGAAGTCAGGAAAGTCTGTGGTGTATGTACATGGATAAGTGTTTTGCGAGTGTTGTATAGGTCACACACGGATATTCACTCCAATAATCCCTTTTCAGGTAGAAACGACGCAATCTAATCCGATATACAGATGTATGACACATATATTGGATTCTATAAGATCTGCTCGCTGGTCTTTCGCCCTCTATTCCTCTGGTACTTGTGTATGAAAGGTAGTTGTGTATTGTGAGTGAGGAATGTCCATCACAACAGCCTTCTTCTTGAATCTGAAATGATTACGTGACATCTTGGGAACACCGATCTCGCATCCTCTACACTAGGGCTCTCTTATCAAAGCAATTAGTACATTTGACACTCCTCTAACCTCCGCGGAGTGGTTGTCTCTTCTTGTTATGGGCAACAACTCCGCGGAGATTAGACAAATGACAAATACACTAATTGCTTTTATAAGATAACTTTCCTTTATATTGAGACGGCCTCAGTTCCTCCACTTCTCAATGGATACGCTTGATATGTACCTACCCGAACACGCTGTATATGAGGATCTCCCGAAACCGCGATACGCACAACACCACGATCATGGCATCTAGTGCTGGGAATACAGCAGTGAGCATCACTGAAAACGAACAATACAACCACGATGAAAACTGCACTGTCTCTATTTATAAGACTGTCAAAATTATTTTTTAAAAACCTCAAACCCGGATCATAGCCAATCCGTCGTATAAATTTCACAAGTTTGCCGAGAGCCAATTCGATGAATCCACTAGTTGGCTAATAGCCTTTTTATGACTACATAATGGCTATTAGCTAACATGCGGATTTATCGAATTGGCTCTCGACCAACTTGTGAAATTTACACGACATATTGGCTATGATCCGGGACTGAGGTTTTTTTTTCGACGGTCTTATATACTTCATTTTCTCTAGTATTTTTGTCGAAATCAATTCAAATAGAGTGAACACGATTTTGTAATGATGTCCATCGAATAAATAGATATTTATTTCTACCGTTGTTTAAATTCGCTCTAGGATAGTTATATAGTAGTCTGCATAGAGCTACAATTACACCAGTCCAATGTTCACAAACCCAAGAATGTGCCAATATCCCCAAGGTTGAGTCCAGTCATCGGTACAATGAGAATCATTGCGATTGGAGTGTACGAGAAGAAAACCGGAACACTCGTCTGAAATATCATACCCATCTCTCCTTCCTTTCTATTTTTAGTCGCCCTTTTGAAACACAGTAAAATCAACGCCCGTACTCCGAGGTCACAGGCCAAATCGGAATTTTGTTGTAGGTGGGTGAAGGCGGCAGCTCCATTGACTTTTGCGCCGCAATGGTGGAATGGAGCGATGCGTCTTGAGAATTCCGAGAATGATGACGCATGTGCCCTTTCACCAAGACGGCGCAAGCATCCGTGGCACCCTTTTCTGTCACCCGTCAAGGTCACCTGAATGAGCAACGCGACGAAGAGTTGTCGTTGCAGGAGACGACTCTTAGCGTTCACTTCGCTCATCTCTCCCGCTTGACTGCAGTAGTGCATTCATCTTTGTATTTCCGAAGTATGCGCCGACTATTGATTGATGACGTCATACAGACCACCAGCACTTTTCAAGCTTGCATATTGCTGGTTCGTTTCAGCTGCGCATCATACCACGAATACGGTTAGAGATCGCAAAACCGCCCACTACCTGTAACTACTCAACTGGACACATTCGGTATACTTGGGTAGCTTCGTATTGTCTATGTTATGAATCTTTGGCAACGCGTATCGGAATCTATGACAATGGAGATTAGGAATAGATGAGATATTTCTAACCATAGGAGGAACTACTCAACTGAACAGACTCAGCATGGTTGAGTAGATTTATAATGTCTACGAATATACATAAGCTGAAATGGAGCATAGTCAAATGCACCGTAATAGAAGAAACTATTCATCTGAGGTAAATTAACATACTTGAGTAGCCTCGTAATGCCAACGATGCAATAGATCATAATGCAGCCTGTGACGAAGACTTGTCCTGCAAAGAATTCTTTGAATACGGTATGTACATCAAATCATCAATCACCAGCAATAACCGAAACTCGTTTTAATGTCTTAAACACAGGCTCGGCAAATATGGGGGCAGAAAAGACGAGGAAAATTTTCAGCAGGTGTTCGAATGAAAAGGAAAAATGATACCAATTACTGTCCACATGCAGACCATCGTCTCGATCGACCAATCGATGAAAGCGCCCGTTTTCGGGTTTATGTGCTACAATTTTTACTATCACAGATTTACTATATCTCTTCACATTTCAAAACGCATGTTAGTGTTCTTTTCAAAGGAATGGAGAAAAAGTGCTTTTTCTCTAATCATTATGGTATAGTTACCCTGTACTGAATCGTCAGGTATCCTTGTCCCGGATCACTCGGGTCGAAACTGCCGTAGAGGTCGCGCAGGAATGAAGCGTTCATCGCCCTCAAAAACACTTTTTAAAATATTTTCCCAATATCCCCCCGTTTTCTTGTTCGTAGATGCAGACAAGTCATATGAGACAACGCTCGAAAATGTTCTCATTTCACTGCTCCAAAGTTAATTGTTATGTTCACCTCGAGTATTCGCACGGCAGAATGCTGTATACACAAACGAAGATGAGCAGACCGGTGTACGTGCAGTATCCCATCACGCCTGTACATTGATATTATAATGTCAACTGTTATTCAGAAATATTTTATTGGTTTAAAAATTCATTTACTGTACCTGCCATGGTCCACTGAAAGGAAGATACACGTTCAAATTTGCCGCCATGTAGAGATCTGAATGTCGACGATTGTAGATATTGAACGGTATTTTAATTATGTGAATGGGGTGAACTCGATCAAAATAACAGCTCGCATGGGATGCGTAGCACTCCTAGACCCCATTGTCAGCTGAACATAGGGAATTGTTTTGATAAAGCAGCGCTACATGCGACGCTGAGAATCTTCCGAGGCTACTCATCCTCTGCACAGTGCCAATTCCAGGGAGAAATATTCATACCTTTCCAGGAACTGCATCCGATAGACGTAGTGATACGACAGGACGAGGTAGATCTGGTAGAATGTAACTGCGAAGAACATGCACGTGAACGAGCCGAGTTTTCCTTTAAAAAAATTCAATCCAATAATCACATGTCTCATAGGCAATATGTAGTGGTTCCACGTCACAATTTGTGAATCACAAAGCCCAATACATATGAAACTTGGTTAACGAACCATCTTCAGTCCTAAAAATCGTCCCTGCGTTCTTCGAGAAGAAGAAAAAGCCGTCTGATTGCATGTGAATACACTCAATATTCATGATTTTATTTATTTTATGAGATTTGAGAACATTTTAAAACTAAAATTAATTACCGGTTGTACGACCAAATGTGTGATCGATGTTATCGTATCACAGGCGGAGAATGTAATCAGCAGGAAGCGGTAGTTGCCCAAGATCTGAAAATGTTCATTCTCATTAAAATCTGAGGCAACGGAGATATGGAAGTTTGCGCCACAGAATTAAAGAATCCGTCCTTGCGAAAGCACTTCCCAAAGCCTTGGGCCAAAGGGCATAATAGATATGAGACACCGACGAAATTGCATAGATGCAGAGAAGTTATTGATTATCCGGACGGGAAGCGCTTTCGCAATCTCACCGTACTGCTTCTTTAAATATTCTCTAAATTTTTGATCGGGATTCAGGGGAATATTCATAGAGTCCCAGGGTCTATTCCATCTTTATGGTGCGAATATTTTCTAGTCAATTTTCAAGGAGCTAATATTTGCTAGTTTCTGGAAACACGAAAAGAAATTTACCCGCCTTCATTTCGCGATGCTTGATCACTAATATCATAAGGGTGTTTGTGAATATCGATGCAATAGCCGTTATGAAGAAGAATATGGTATGAAATGGCTCGGAATACGACCAAGAGATCCATGGATGAGTCTCGGGATGATGCTTCTCCATTTCTAAGATAACTCAATAAACGCATTGAAAACAAACGACATAACCGGATGCGTGAACCCAACCTAATAAGGCACAACAAAAAACGGAGCGATGAACAGTGTTCATTGAAGACGAATGGGTGAGGCGACATCTTAGAGTTAGAACCGGCCATTATGAAACTCTTGTAAGCTCTTTTCGTTCTTCCAGAGCGGCTTTTGACGGTTCCAAAATGGCTGTTACCAAAAATCCCGAATTCAACAATGATCCAGAATGTCCCCTCATCAAGGAAGCGTGTAGTCAACTCCGTTATCTAATTATATAAGAGACTACAGTTTCATGTAGAGGTGGAAATATCTTTATACAAACTCAAAACAGCTGAAAATTAGAATGGGAACTCGTGTGTAGAATGGCAATTGTGTGCTTCAAACGACTGGGAACAACTACAGTATTCAGATGGGGCTTGGACTGATGGATAGCGCGTTTTATATAACGCGCCGGAACTACTGGTGATTTGAGATCAGTTAAGAGATCTAAAAATTTGTATTCCAATTCCTATTCTCTAGAGCTTGTAGATGAATGAGAGGGAGGAGAACGCAGATAGAGGGATAGTTTATGGCATCTACATGAGATATTAGCGGATGGCTACAATACAAATGCCCATCACGACTAAGATGGCCAAAGACCACGGCTAATTCCTATTCTCTAGTGAACTGCGGCGGTTAACGTAGTGAGAGACTTCAAATGAAGAGAGAATAGGGAAGAGAAGCGGAAATAATATAATTTTACTACGAACATATGCTTTGTTCAGCAACTCATGCGTGACACGGTATTGAAAGGAATGCTGATGTTATTCCAAGATATCACAATGGAGTCGAGTCATTCCCGCAGATTAATGCCACCTTCAGACATTTGCCAAACATTAGCGGATCTTTGAAAGGATTAATGATAAGGACATGAAAATATATTGCCACCATATACTGCAACGGGACAATTTCTTTTTTTTTGCAGTAGAATACTTCCTTGAGAAGTCTTTTTCTATCTACACTGTTCCAGATTTGACAGAGATCTCAATATGGAACGTAACGCAGAAAAATGATCACTGCTAAGCAACGTGTAACTATTCTTGTCAGTCTATCGTCCCTGGGGCACCGCTAAGAATTTATTCACTGCACTACGTACATGACATATTATACATTTGAACATTGGAGAATAGTATTCTGTACCTTGAACAGCACGAGACAACTACAGTAGTCGAATGGTTATGGAAGTGGTGGATGACGAGTTTATATATAACGCCTGAGCGACTGGTGATCAGAGATCGTGGATCTCTAATCCGAGACTACACTCTCTTACAGTCGCAATACTCTAGATCTCGAAGAAGTATGAACAAGAGGAGAGGGCAGATATAGAGGCAAATCAAGAGATCTGCTGGTAATATTAGCAGATGGTTGCATTACAAAGTCATTACTCATTGTTCTTTGTTCAGCAACTCATGCGTGACACGGTATTGAAAGGAATGCTGATGTTATTCATAGACATTACTATGGAGCGAGTAATTTCCGGAAATGAATGCCATCTTCAGATATGAAACAGATCTTCAGATAACACGTGCTCTTGGAAGGAATCGAAATCTTCACTGTGGGCCCTGGTTGTAGCGCCGTCGATTTGGAGCAGAGCCCAAACTACATATGTGGGCTGCAAACTATATGCCATGAGGATCAAAAATCTCGGGTCCGCGACCTTCCATTGCAAGGATACTGAATGTAGGGGGATACCTTGGGTCGAGAAACTGCGGTGAATGTAGGAGCATCGCGCATGGCTTTAATGACAATTTTCCACAATGTTCTTTGAGAATCGTAATTTGTTATCGTAAGAGATTCAGAAATTACGAAAGTATTCAACAACTGGAAGGGCAATTTGGGAAAAGAAAGTGAGGATGATTAGAACCAAATATTAGCATCAATACGAATAATAATAGTCTCGGTCAAGGAGTCAATTGTCGGTGAATTTTCTTGGGAGGACTCGCAATGCACAAGAATTGCGACGGATAGTTTATGACTAATCGAAGACTGTCCTTATTCCCCTGACCGAATGCTCTGTTACGGATAAATTGTAATCTTGTAATGAGCTTGAATTGCTCAATGGCAATGAGAAAGTGAAGCAGTGTGAGAAAAAGAACCGTTTGTATTCCAAGTTTGGACGGTGATAAGAGCTTTTTCATAGAGAGAAGAACTGTTTTGACAAATGAATCTTCGAAGACCTTGGAAAGTGAAAAATGTCAGACTGGTTGGGCGAAAAGAAGAGGGCCCCTTCTTGGGACCCTTACGCTTGTATACTGCATACATTATAACGCTCTGACAGAGAGAAAGTTATTGGAGGGAACATTATAAAAGCATATTTACATAATTTAGAGGATTAAACAAAAAGTGAAAACAGCTAACGTCCCGTAAAAGTTTTCTCTTCTACATATATACAAAAAGACAATGCATGGTAACATTGTGCTGGTAAATTCCAAAAAAAATTCGGAATATTAGCCAGTCTCTTAGATAGATGAACAAGCACGGTGGACAGATATCTTGCAATGAAAAATAGAAAATTCTTTATCGCGAAGTCATTAAAGTATGATGTGTATGTACATGAGTAAAAGTTTTGCTAGTATTATATATTCTCCCTTTTCAGATAGAAACGACGCTATCTAATCCACTATACTATGTATGACGCGCTAATCGCGTGTGTTATTAGCGGTGCGGGTTCAGGAGACATTGCCGAATGATTTTTCGCGTAGTTTGTCGATTTCTCTTTGGTTGAAGAATACGTACCATGATCATTTGTTTAAAGATGTTTCGCCCTTCTATTCCGCAGATACTTGTGTGTTAAACGTAGTTGTGTATTGTGACTGAGGAATGTTACACACAACAGCCTTCCTTTTGAATCTGAAAGTATTATATGTAGGCGGTTTACTATACTGCGCTACGAACTACAAACTACAAGTTTGACTACAAATACTAGCTACTGATGATAAAGACTGATACCCGAACACATTGTAGATGAGGATCTCCCGGAACCGCGATACACACATCACCACGATAATTGCGTCGAGCGCTGGGAAGACCGCGGTGCACATTACTGAAAACGAACAATACCACCAAGATGATAACTATAGCGTCTATATACTTGTCTTTATGGCAAAATCAATCCAAAAAGAGTGAAAACTATTTTGTTATGATGAAACAATCTCCGTCAAATAATCACCTAGTAATCTAATTGTTTTCAGTCTACATAGAGGGACCCTGTTCTATGTTCACAAACTCAAGAATGTGCCAATGTCCCCAAGGTTGATTCCAGTCATCGGCACAATGAGAATCATTGCGATTGGAGTGTACGAGAAGAATACCGGGACGCTCGTCTGAAATAATACATCTCTAATTTCCCTTTTATCGCTTCATTTCCGTCCATAATATGTGATCTTAAAAATTTCACACATGAGCAGAATCATACAAATTTTGTTTTTGTGTCCAGTATTCAGGAATTTATTTACTGAGAAAATATCGTCGCCTATAATCCGAGCTCACAGTAGAAGAACTTTGCGCCGTAATGGTGAAGTGAACATTTGCGCTGTAACGATGAAATGGACAGATGCGCCGTGAGAATTCTGAGGGATCATGGCGCATGTTCCCATTTCACCATAACGGCGCAAGCATCCGTGGCGCCCGATTCTTTCACCAGTCAAGGTTACCTGAATGAGCAACGCGACGAAGAGTTGTCGTTGTAGAAGACGACTCTTGATGTTCACTTCGGTCATCTCGCCCGCTTGCCTGCAGTGGGCATATTAATCGTGTGCATTTTCCAGCCAAACTGCGCACCGACTATCGATTGATCACATCATTGGAGAAAAGAAGATGACAGGGATAAGCTTAGAGATCGCAAACCCACCCTGGAACTACCCAACTGAAACACATTACGTATACCTGGGAAGCTTTGTATAATAATATCTACGTTAGCTATCTTTGGTACCGCGTGTCGGCATATATTACAGTGGAGCATCGAAAAAAATTGTTATTTCTAACATGATGAGAAACTGCTCAACTGTGCACATTAAGCATATAAATAAATCTAAGAGATCGTAAACCCTCCTTCAGAGGACTCTTCTATAATATAACTAGTCAAACGACGCGCAGCTACGCGGAGCATCAGATTCAGAACCTAATCGGAAATGATTTAGAACGTATTCGGAACCTATACAAAACTTAGAACTAAGTGTTCAAACTTATAAACAGGCGCTTTATATATAGGTATGGATACGTCTAAGAGTAAGATGTTTAACAATGTGTATCGTGAACATTTGCACTGGAGCGTATGATAAAATATTTCTTCAGCGAAATGAGGAACTACTCAACTGAACACATTTTGCAGGGTTGATTAGCTTGATAATGTTTTCGTATCTGCATAAGATGCAGTGGGGTATAACATGGCCAAGAGCACCGTAAGAGAAGAAAACATCTGAGGTAAATGACCATACCTGAGTAGATTCGTAATGCGAACGATGCAATAGACCATGATGCAGCCTGTGACGACGACTTGTCCTGCAAAGAATTCTTTGAGTACTGTGTTTACATCACAAAGGATAGGCTATTTCGAGAATATCGCTTCGCTTTATTGACACCATCACGAAAATTACCGAAACCCTTTCTAAGTGTTCGAGCGAACAGGAAAAATGATACCAAATAATGTCCACATGCAGACCATCGTCTCGATCGACCAATCGATGAAAGCGCCCGTTTTTGGGTCAATGTGCTGCAATTTTCCTAACTTTACCGTATCAGTTCACGTTTAACAACACATTTTACAATAGAGTTCTTTTCAAAGGAATGTATATAAGTTAGTTACCCTGTACTGAATCGTCAGGTATCCTTGTCCCGGATCACTCGGGTCGAAATTGCCGTAGAGGTCGCGCAGATATGACGTGTTCATCGCTCTGATAAATGACCATTTTTCTTCTATTTCTCGACTGCAGTTGAATATTGTCGCATTTGACTGCTCCTAATGGAATTGTTCTGTTCACCTCGAGTATTCGCAGGGCAGAATGCTATAACACATCACGAAGATGCACAGACCGATGTAGAAACAGTATCCCATTGCACCTGCACTAGTGATATTAAAACAGACTCTCTGTAAGAACGGAGGAGGCCCCAATAGGGGTGGCACAGAACTTCAAAGGTTTTTCCCAGGTCTAAAACTTTCAGGGTATCATCAAGGGTGGGAAACACTTCAGCCGCGATGTCATAATTTTTGGTCAAAGATCAAAGATCAAAATCATTTTATAAACATTCTATTATATATGACCCATATATCGTATAATAATTCGATAGAGCATCAAAAGTTATGTCTATAACCAAGTTTTCATCCATATTGGTCAACCTATGTGTGTAGAAACTTGAAAATAGTGGTTTGCTCAATAAATTTTCAGGGAAGTTGCGCGACTACCCCAGCATAACTATCGGTTACTTAGACAGTCATTTTGCTAGGCTCATGAAAATTTCAGGGAAGTTACGCGACTACCCCAACATAATGTTCGGCTACATAGACAGTCAGTTTTCCTTCGCCCCTGTGCAGGGCGATCGGAAAAGTGCAAAAATGAGACATCTTTGCGGATTTTTCCTGCATGGAGAAGCGACCGAAAATTCGAGTCTAACAATGGACTTTTTTGGACCTGATATGGCAGATCCATTCCATATG
This sequence comes from Diplogasteroides magnus, assembly GCA_014805445.1. NCBI lineage: Eukaryota > Metazoa > Nematoda > Chromadorea > Rhabditida > Diplogasteroididae > Diplogasteroides > Diplogasteroides magnus. The sequence continues at coordinate 162 of JACMIF010005574.1, read as the reverse complement.
TGTATCTTTCGAGAGCACTTGGGGGGAAACCAAAGAACCCACCTTCCATTTTTCCAGTGCGCCCTCCTACGAGGAAAAATGGGCGTTTAAAGGCTCGAAAATGTCAAAATTTGCTATGTTTGGGATTTTCTACAGCAAGAAGCAGGCTTCACTGAGGGACAT
>JACMIF010005573.1:0-10464 GCA_014805445.1 Diplogasteroides magnus | reverse complement strand
TCATAAAAGTCTCCATAAAAAAAGATTAATTTTGGTGGTTTTGCCAGCTCATAAAAGCGAATTTGAAGCGAGTTATGGTCATTCAACCATCTCGAGGTGCAGTGATCGCAAAAAAAGTTTCCAACCCCATAACTCGCTTTAAATTCGCTTTTATGAGCTGGCAAATCCACAGAAATTAATCATTTTTGATGGAGAATTTTATGAGATGTTAGAAGTATGGATTCATGTTGAATCATTTTTCGACCATTTTGGCGACCACGTTCGAAAAAAATTGCTCATGGTGATCCTCAATTTTCAGCATCAATATCGATAGTGGACTCAATGACCACATGTGGTGGAGACTTCAAAAAAGTATACCCCATGCCGATCCTTGATCATGGATTTTTCACACCATGATACCCGTATCATGGTCAAAAATGAACCATGACAGTCAAACGAAAAAATGACGCCTTTTTGGCGCTTAATTTTCGATGACTCGGAGTGGCTTGCATAGCTCTCGTGTTGCTCTTTCAGAATCAGGAATAAAATAGCTGGGTAGTAATAGTCATTTTTTGAGAAACGATGATTTTTCCACAAAACGAGAAAACTGATTTTTGAAATAATATTTTCTATTTTTGTCAATTCTGATCGAAATGACATGGTCATTTTTTTATTATGAAGCAGTTCATAGTCCGGGTTTATGGGCGAAAGCAGGGCGCACATTATCAAGTGCAACAAAAGTTACGATTTTCTGAATATTTATCGTTATTTTCGGATTTTTCGAAGTTTATTGCTTCTCAGCGGAGCGATATGCGGCAACCAAATCATTTCGGTTGTAGTACAGAAATGTACTTGTGCAACCTCCATAAATATATAGACTTCAAAACGATCTTGAATTTTTGGTTCCAGATCCTGACACATATGGTCGGTCCTTACCTAGAAACTCTGCTAACACAGAATTTGTTGTACGCAGGGCGTAAAATTCACATTTCAGCCACATAAACAATTTTCGGAACTGCACACGGTCAGTTGAAAATTGATGGCGAAGCTAGCACGCAGACGCGATAGGCAACTGATCAGGAAATCTGGCTTTGTTATCCTTTTATCGTCATATGTTTTCCAATAAAATCAGAATGCGTCCAAACTTAAGATGTGTAAATTCGTCGGGTTACTGTAAGATTTTCGAAATCGCTGACCACGCCCACTTTTCGGGTTAAACATGAGGGGTGGCAATGCAATCGCACGACTAACGCGCTGTGTGACGCTTGGTCATTAGTGAAGCAGTGAAGTTTTCAGTTTACGTTTAGGTACATTGTAGGCTTTCTGAAACAGTAATTTTATACGAGAAAGTATATTTCTGATTTGTTTATTCTTCTAGGAGCTGTGGTTTCTCTCATGTGATATACTACAGCTCCGAATGAGCTAGACGAATGAAAAATGTATTAAATTGCCGTTTAGATACTCTTGTACGCTGGCTCTTATTAAACATTAACAAATAAAATAAACGAAAGGCCGCATTTTAACTAAAGTGCATGTTTAGCTGTGTACAGTTTACTGTAACCCTTAACTTATTATGAACAATTTCTGGACTCATGGTACTACGCGTGCTAGCTCGTTTTGTTCAACCTATGTTTCTATCATGTTAATTTTTGCTTTTATTATACGACGACTTTTCAGATGTCATTTCGAGGCAGAGGTGGACGCGGCGGCGGCGATCGTGGTGGATTCCGTGGTGCAAGAGGCGGTGGACGCGGAGGGTTCGGCGGTGGACGAGGAGGATTCGGCGGTGGAGGAAGAGGCTATGATCAAGGGCCACCGGATGAGGTTATTTTTTATGGTGGTCAGATTGTTCTTACTGTTTCATCTAAATTCATCTAGATGTCTGAATTTCTGTATATTTTATCACATTCTCAACCTAAATAATCTAGTAGTATATGGACCTACTGAATTTCGACTTTTAATTAAGATTATATTATTCTTTAGGTATTTGAAGTTGGATTTTTCACTCACACGTGCGAAGACGACATTGTTTGCCACTCAACAAGCGGCAAGATTCCTTATTTCAACGCACCGATTTATTTCGACAATAAAGAGCAACTTGGCAAAGTGGAGGAGATCTTCGGTGGTCCCATGGATAATGTAATGTTTCATTTTAATAGTTTAGTCTCATTAATTTATTTTAAGGGATTCACAGTGAAACTATCCAATGGAATTAAAGCTTCTTCGTTCAAAGAAAATCAAAAGTTAAGCGTTCTCTTTGTTATCAGCTGGAAATTTATGCTTTGGGGAAATATTGGAAGCTGTGTGCTAACTTCCCCCCTCATGTGGAAAGTTCCTAGCTGTTAGTAAGTAATGCATCCGTTTCGATCTTCCCCTACTGTAGTTGGGTTACTGGACAACACGCTATTTTTTCTCTTTCTCCACGTAGGGTCAGCGCGACAATAATGGCGGCGGAGCGCATTCGGTTCGCGCGGTCGTAACGCGTGAATTTCACGCGTTGCGTGTCGATCATATTGTGAAAGCTTTATTATTTTTTATTTCTGCCGAGACTAACGCTATGTATTAGATTTTTTGTAGTGATATTCACATAGGCTAGACAAAACATTTAAAATTGGGTAATGGTTTTTAAATTCTTTTCATCATTCTCAGGCAAGCAATGGAAGTTATTTTCATTTTAGCTGAAATAGATAGTCAAATCCTAATCAGTACACATAGTAAATATTTTCTAACTTCTCAAAATCATATAAAACACTATACGATGCGATCACGGTGTTATCAAATTGCGACGATTCTGAAGTTCGTGATTCAGGACATTTAGTTACAGTATATTTAGCCGCGACGCGAGTGCTCGCAACGCGGTTCAATTATTGTCGCTTTTCGCGTTGGCTGACCCAACGTGTTTCTCTCTGGTTAAAAAATCATGCGAAAATTTTATTTAATGTCATGTTTGTGTCCAAGCCTTCTTCCATGCAGCAAACACCTTCAGCCAACTATCCTCTGAATTTTGTATATATAAATTGGGAATGCAGGTAAACATATTTGTCAATCATGGTAGGACGTTCAGGTGTACATTGATCCAGCGAAGCTTCTTCCTGTGGATCGATTTCTCTCTCAATCCTCCGGAAGAGGAAGGGGTGGAAGAGGACGGGGAGGGGACAGAGGGGGAAGAGGAAGAGGATCATTCGGAGGTAAATTGCTTTTCTAAGTTGTAAAGTCCGTAACTCGCATTTGATCAGAAAAAAAGCCTGAAATAATCCGTCTTTAGAGACTAGCTGTTTTTACATTAGCCTGCTATGAAAAATGCTTCGAATCACCCCGCGCGATATTGCTGAATCATGCTCTTCTTATAATATCAGAAATCTTTCAATTGGTTAAGAGATTTCCGATTGTATACTTACGCGGCTCATTGAAAACTTAAGAGCAAATTGCATACAAATCATACACGATTATGGAATTTTCACCCCAAGAGCAAAGCATGTACCATTGTGAACCGTGAGTTTCCATTAGGAGTTTTTTTCTTCAAAGTAGGATGGAAAAGGCTAGATTCATCCTCTCATCAGATCTCTGATAAAACAAAATAGGTGGTGATCGTGGTGGAAGGGGCGGCTTCGGTGGTCGTGGCAGAGGATCATTTGGGGACCGTGGAGGACGAGGAGGTAGTAATAATTATCTTCAACAATATTATGACAACATTATAGGTCGCGGTGGTTTTGGAGATCGGGGAGGCCGCGGAGGCTTTGGAGATAGGGGAGGCCGCGGTGGTTTTGGAGATAGGGGAGGAAGAGGCGGATTTGGAAGGGGAGGGGGAGACAGCGGAGGATTCAAAAGGAGTTTCGATGGAGGGCAAGGGGGCTCATTCAACAAGAAGACTAAGTTCACTGATTAAATACGTTTCTGTTGATTACATTGCATTGTTTCTGTTCTGTTGTTGTTGCCACACTTATAAATTTGTTGAATTTGTTTATCATTCGTCCGTCGTTCCAAGGGCAATTCTGACTCTCGTCTGTCGCCACTCTTGTCCATTATGGGCTGTCATTGAGGTCAATTCGTTCTTCCATTTAAGAACGAGTGCCAAGATATTTTCGTTGCTTGACCGCGCCATGACATGCAATCGTAGACCAACACAATGTCTCTTACGGAAGACAATCTCCTGTGATCTGAAGTACACAATTTTACAATAAAAACCAGCTACATACGAATCGTATCGGGCGCTGTCGTCGGTAGAGAAAGTTTCCGCGGTATCATCATAAGCCGGTAATGAGAATTCAACAATTGGGGTTTGGCACTCAACTGCTCCTTCAACGTTATCAGCCAGCAATACCACCTTTAACATTCAATATTATTAAATTCTATACTTTTACAACCAATCCACCGTGAGTACCGAACCATAAAATGAAAAGATTGGACGTGGGAAACCCATTTTGGTGAATTTTGTTCTCAGTGGGAATGTAGCAAATAGCATACTTACATCAGCCTTTGCCTGACTCTCATTGGAAATAGATAGAAAGACTGAGCACGTTGAAGAAAGAATCAATGGCGTTTCTCGTGAAAGTCGAATAATGGGAACATGTGATCGAGCAAAGTACTAAAGAACCACTTATTAATGTAACAGCTAAAAATATTTAGCGTTCTAGTACCTGAATCTTGTATACGATGGAAGATGGAGAATACTCCAGTTTGCTTAGATTGTGTTCACACGATGTACATCTGAGTACACGTCGAGCCTTGAGGGGCATTCGCACAGGACGCGTTTCTGTATCTGCATAAGAGTATATAAGCCAAGATGTGCTATGCTTAATTAGAAACCTCATCGAACGCTATTATGACCATATCTGGGATGTTCGAACAAGTGGCGAAAACAACGAAAAAGTCTAGGTGCCTCAGGAACCAAACAACAAAATTCAAGGTCGACCATCAGTTTGTTGTTTGCGATCATATATTTTCTATTTTTCGGTCCCCAATTTCGAAAAGCTCAGGTATCCCCACCTTCGACTTCGCTCGCTGTCGAAGGTTTAGCCCAGGTATGATTGGGACCCAAATGAGAGGAGGGTGATATATAAGAGGGGTTATTATAAAATATCGCGTTTTGCGCAGGTACCCTTTTCGTCGCGAAAAATAGCGCACGGGAGCGAGAGAGCGCAGAGAAAAAGAGGAATAGTGTTAGAGGCGCGAATGCCTTTTTTGTCAGCGCTCTCTCGCTCCCGCGCGCTATTTTTCGCGACGAAAACGGTACCTGCGCAAAACGCGATATTTTATAATAACGCCTCTTATAGCGGGTTAACTGCCACCATTTCGACCGATCCACTCCAACGGTAACAAACGAAGAGGAAGAATTGGCAAAATGGGCCGCTTATATCAACTACTTTTACTATGATAAAAAAGTCAAAATTCTTTGGAAATTTAGTGTACTCCACCGGGCCTCCCTTGGCATGAAACATTTACTTCACCGTCCGCCCGACCTCAGATTCCCCATCTTTCGAACAATAGTGATAATTTCATCAGATTTCGAACTTTCACTCAGACCGCAAAATTTTTAAAAAACCAACCAGAAGAAAGTGGTTGTCTTAGTCGAGCGTCAAGGGGAAGTACCAAACTCAGATCGATCGGAGCAGTCAATTCGTCGAAATTAACTTCCGGCAACTAAAAAGACTCGACCGTAAGTGTAAATGAAAATTAATGTAAAAGTTATCCGAGCCTATTTTCTGACTCAACGAACTGTAAATCTTTAATAGATATACTCGAATGCGACATCCAAGTACTCGTTCATGTTACTAGTTACTTTTCTAGGCTACCTACCCTAAGAATAATGCGTCGTAAATAGTACTTGGGTTATTGGGCTTCTTTGAGGTACGAGCCATGTAGGTCTTTCCATTGCTTGTCGTCTTCTTTGATACATTTGTTGCAGACCGAAACGATCAGTCAGACGGGAACCAACGTTCGATCGGCGGCTAACATTAAAAAATGATTATGTTGTCCTATAAGTTCGTGTGCAAATTTCAAATTATAATGACGTGATGTGAGTGAAACCAGTTTTCACCCAATGCACTAAAATTGTGCTAAGTCCCATATATGCATGCTCTAACATGCTTAAAAGTAAATAAACTATTCACCTCTTGATAATATCTCGTTGAGCCTTCTCATTAACTTCATATTTCTTCATCTGTTCAACGATTGCAGATAATTCACTCTCAAATTGATTGTCGTAGCTAAATTTATACAATATATACCCATTAAAAAGACAAACGCACACTTTCCAGTTGCCTGATGTTGCCTGTTCCTTGACATCACTTTCCTTCGTAGACCATCTGCATGTAGAACAGGAGAGGTATACACCGTCAGCAAAACTGTGAGCAGACAATGTAGCCCCTGCAAAACCAAAATATCTAAAGGGACATTTAACAATCCCAACCGCAGATAGGACACATGTGGCAATTGATGCAACGGTTTTTACGAATACGAGCTTCTCCCACAGGAACGTTTTCGAGACAATTACCGCAGAATGTACAGTCCATTTCGTGAGCAGTGCACGATGCACATCTGTAGCACCGCGTTTGACATAACAAACCAAACAAAAAAACCTCAGCAGTGAACAATATCGACAATACATTAATCTGCTGAGAGACAACCACTCCTCACATGCGCACTCATATAGAACTCGGTCCAACATATTCGTCATCTGAAAAGTTCGTTAAGGAGTTTTGTTTCGCTGCGTTTCGCGTTTCGGAAACGATTTGCTGGTTCTTTCACTTGCGTTTCCGAAACAGCTGAAATTTTCGCATAACTTTTTTCCTAGTCCTAGTGGATGTATCAATTTTCCACCAACTAGTGAAATGTTCGTCTCGAGGATATACATCTTTCTCTTGTTGACAAAAAGTTGCTACATCCATTCGAAAATAAGTTATGACAGTATTTCGCGTTTTGAAACGTTTCTTTTTTTGAAACGCGAAACGCTGGCATAACGTATTTCCCAATGGATGTAGCAACTTTTCGTCAACAGGAAAAAGATTTGTATCCTCGAGACGAACATTTCACCAGATGGTGGAAAATTGATACATCCACTAGTACTAGGAAAAAAGTTATGCGAGTATTTCAGCTGTTTCGGAAACGCAAGTGAAAGAACCAGCAAAACCGTTTCCGAAACGCGGAAAAACGCGGCGAAAGGACACTCCATAAGACAGAGACTTGTCAATAATAATTGAGGAAGACTCCCGCACATCGAAAAGAACAAGCCAAAAATTTGGAGTATCCCAACAACGGCGGTATTGAAAAACAAACGACACTAACGACAACTAGGCGAAATTGTGCACAATTGTGGCCTATGATGAGGAAAATTACGAGCATTTGGCACAGTGAGCCAGACTCACAGCGAGTCACAGACTCGGCGGCGCTCCGTCACTGCAATAGGTGCCACGATGAAACGAACAAGCCAAAATTTTGCGGCCGGATCAGTGTAGAGATGGTCAGGAAATTTTCGCGCGAAGTTTTGCGGAGCGTACTCTCGTCGTCTCGCCCCGCCACGCTCTCTCTCATCCGCACTGACTTTCGCGCGCTCTCTCGCTAAGCTGATCGGTATTCATGACTTCTCATTTGTTTTAATTTTTTAAAAATTAATTATGCTTTTATAGAATTTGCTGAAGAGCTGTATGAATAACATAGAAACACGATAATTGTTGCGTAATACACAAGATATAGCGAAAAATATTGAAAAACCGCAGAAATATTGCGAATATCTATGTCAAATGCATCTTTTATTAGCATACTTTTAGACTTTCCCCTGTTTATAGTGTGTTCTTCATATTGATATGTGCCAATCGCTTCAAAAAAATCATCTCAATTTTTTTTCTTTGTCTCAGTTCTTGTGAGTGAAACGGGAATTAAAACATTTTCACTTAGGCATGACTTTACTTACTGAATCAGAATAAGTGTAAGTGAGCAAAAAACGTAGGTAAATTAGAGAAGGGAAACAGCTATACCATCGTTTAATCGAAAATTGTCCCAACTTAAGTCGGCTAAAAATTGAGCACAACCGTGCACGTGTGTGCTCAACTTTTAGTCAGTTGTGCTCAGTTTTTACTCAGATGTGCTCTAGTTTCATCTCCAGGGAATGGTGAGCAACTTTCTGGAGCAACTTTCTGGGCGAGATGACTCTTGTTTACCGCTCTCATGACGTTATCGCTAACTGACTACAGTATATTCATCGAGTTTCATCCCCGTTGAAGTGAGTTTATTATAGTCAGATGGAGCATTTTGTAAGGTTTTATGATTTAAATGGTTCGTATTTTGTGTCTCGCGCACATTGAAATCTGTATTCGACCTTTATTGGCGCTCAAAGTGAACATGCCTCAGATACGGTAAGAGCGGGGCGCAAAACTTTTTTATGGGCGTGGCCTCAGTAAACGACTGGGGTGGCGTGGGAACTTTCAGGTTTGACGCGCTGTGACTCACAACACTTTTTGTGTGAATTTTTCCAGTTTGCAATTCTTTGTGTCCGCGTGGACTCGTTTCACTGTGCCGCGGTAAGTCGAGTTGTATTTTTTCCCCAGTTCTAATTAATTATAATTCGACAGTTCTATATTTTGGGACAGGACCGAGAAAATCAAAAAGTGACTGAAACTTTCGTTCCAGCCTAATAGTAGTATCTTGGTGAATGTTCCTCTATCTCGTTCGTTCATGTTTGTATTCTTGCCTTACTTTAATCGGTGAGCTTGCTATGTAAAAAAATGATGAAAATGTTGCAACAGTCCGTGGTTCCTATTCCTACGTTCTGTATGTTGAAGTAGTCGTGGTTTTCTACCACTTTATGTATAGTTTCTTCTTCCCCGTCGTACTTTACAATGTTTATCGCTCCATTAGTTGAACTCCATTCACAGATGAAAACATCGTCGAATGATGCAGAAAATGAAGGAAGTGAAGGAAATGTTGCGTGGTGGAGATGGAGATGGAGGAATGTTCCTTCATCTGTCAATTCGATTGCATCTCCACAAGGCGCTTCAATTTCTACCAGTCATCAGGTGTCGAGGAAAGAAGAACCACCTCTAGAGAATGTGAGTGCATTAAGGAGGGATGAATCCACTGACAAATTACAGATTGAATTCAGTGGATGGGATCGAGTGAAGCTATTATATACACAATTTTCCATGGAAAGGGACATTATGGAAAGAGTGAGGGGACGTTCTCCATATAATGTTCCACCTTATTTGAGGCTGCTCGAATGACTTTCCTGGGTGGATTTCTTGTTGGTGGAGCTAATGGATACGCCCTGGCTAGACAACAATACGAATTGACTCACAAAGGAACAAAATATCTCTCACCTTCCGATGCTTTTGTATCTTTTCCTAATAATGAGATTGTTTTTAATGATTTTTTCCAGAAGCGTAGGATGGATTACGGTATCGTTCGGTTTGCCAAAGGCGGATTTTCTGTTGGCCTCAAATGTGCATTTATCTCAGGAAGTATCATGTTTGTTGCAGTTAGTTGTTATTGTTGCATGAATGTTATTACAGTGCTCTTTCTACACATACTGCAGCCTATCGTCGTCACTTTTCATCTCTTTACTTCCCTGCATTCTCAGGTCCATTCGCTCTTCTTCTTCATACAGGTGATTTCTCCTTGTCTACTTCTTTTCATATTCAGCCATAGTCGGAGCTGTCTTCACTTTTCCTGTTGGAGTAATTGGATCAGCTAAGGCCTTCGGTTTGGGAATCTCGAGTGGATTAACTCTCTCGGCTGTTGGTTTACTACTCTCTTCTCCCTTATTGTCTCATTAAGGTTTGTGGATTATATGCTCTTGGGATGGATAGAAGCGTCGATAGCGCATATTGGCACTTTAAGAGAGAATACGAAACAGGAATGCGAGAAGAAAAATCATTCGAGGATGACATCCTCAAGGTAAACAATACTCATTATCTAGTAAAGGTAAAGGTAAAGGTAGACCCGTGTCTCTAGGCTCATTCGTCCTGCGGGCACATATCTGCTAAGGCCAGACTTGATTGGGAGATATAAGCCTGGCGGTCCCACTCGTTTCTCCAGGCCGATACCTTACAGCGATTCAACGCTACCAATTCCCCGACCCACGGAAGGATAGGCGCCTTGGTTGGGCGGAGGCGGAACCGACCGGGATTGAACCCGCGACTGACCGATTGTCTAGTATTTATACGATATGAGACATCTTCTGTAAGAGTGGACCTCCTGGGCATATCCTTTGCACTAGAAATCAACTTTTGGTCTCCGAATTATCTGAAATTTGCTTTTAGACTAAATCGACCCCGTAGATCACGAATCTGAGGTCGGATTGACAAGAAAAATTTTCGTTGCCTCATGGCACGAAAAACATCCGAAAATTCGTCAAAAATAGGAAAGAAATCTGATATGTAAAATCAATGTGGGATTCAAATTTGCATCCCTAGGGCATATTATGTTATAAAAATGAGGCCTGTAACTTCATTTTGAACCTCATTTTCAGCCCATTGAAATTTTCAAACGGCC
>JACMIF010005572.1:0-10464 GCA_014805445.1 Diplogasteroides magnus | reverse complement strand
TGAAAATATCGATTTTTTGACCTATCTTGAGCCATTTCTCCCGCAGGAGAGGGCTGTAGCAAAAATGGCTGTGGATTCTTTGGTTTCCCCCCAAGTGCAATCGAAAGATATACATATGGAACGAATCCCCGGGATCAAGTCCAAAAACCCCCATTGTTAGACAAGGACATCGGCTTCCAGCCCAGAGGAGAATGCAAAGAATTTTCATTCCATGTTATAAATAGCAAATTTTAGACTTCCATCCACAAGTTCAACCCCGAAATGCCCAGCCTCGAGCACATAATGCTGAACACCTCTCTATTCTTCTCCAATGGCAATCCTCTCATGGACTTTCCCAGAGTGACCTCACACAAGATCATTGATGTGGGTGGCATTACTGTGTCCGGAGAGAAGAAGCCACTAAATGCTGTAAGTGTATTCATTCGCTGCTAATGCTCGAACAAGCACTGAGTTTACACTTTCTGCTTCTACAGACCGTGCCAGAACGAAATGCGTATCATGGCAATTAGACGAATGAGAAATGGATTTTACTACCGATTATGAGCTCCTAGTGTTACCACGTTACTTCCATTTCAGGAGTGGAATCGCACCCTCTCTCTCCGCCCCCGCACAATGCTCATTTCCTTCGGATCAGCAGCGCAGTCATTCATGATGCCTCAGGTTTGCCTGAAATTGTGCTCGTTTTGACTTATACCTGAAATGCCTTCTTTTATTATGCGATCATTTTTAAATTAGTTAAAACTACCGGAAGGTGGCAAGCCGGTCTTCTTGGGTATATTGGAATGAGTATATTGGTACAGGCATACAAGGAGGGTCTCAAGGAGGCCATGAGGAGAATATCCGATGTCACATTCATCTGGAAGTACGAGATGCCCGAGCACAATATCTCAGCAGCCATTGACAACATTGTGGAGAGCACATGGGTGCCGCAGCGAGACCTCTTGAGTGAGTGGCTATAGGTTATGGTATGGAAAGCAAGCCGAAATACACTTTTCTATTTTCTAATTCCCTCAGAGCGGCTGTCTCTCTCTCATGTGGTTGACAACTGACAACGCGAGAGAGTCAGACGACAGAAAAACACATTTCATATTTATTTGCCTGCCCTACTATCGATGCAAAGATGTCGTTATAACCCATCCCAATTGAGCTGATGTGTTGTGATTCACCGAGCGGAGCACAGAGGGGGAAAATAATAGTGCTGTTGAGCCGCATGCAACATGTTCAGTAGGCTTATTAGTTCGAGTACGAGAAAGGTTATATTTCATGAAACCAATAACAGTCAAGATACATCTACCTACCAGTGATGCATTGATTTTGTAATCAAAGTGCCAACATTAATGCTCAGGAGACGGCAGACTCACGGCATTCCTCACTCACGGAGGCGCTGGCAGTGTTAGTGAGACGACGCACGCCGGAGTTCCAGTGGTTATTGTTCCCCTGATGGGAGATCAGGTATTATTCAAGCAATCTGAATGTCAGTTTAAATATAGTTGTGTTTCTGAAATATGACCGAAGAATGGGAAAACGCAATTACCTAACATCCACGCAAATATTGTGAAAGTATAATAATAAAACTCGGAGAAAGAAAAAAAATAAACAATCATATCGTTGAAACATTACATTTTGGAACAAGCGTAAAGCTCTTTTATTGGCTCATTAGTCCATGGGGAACGACGAACTTGCTCGTTAAAATAGTCTAATAAAGATAAATATTTTCAGTAGGGTGTCGCAAATGCGAATAAAGTGCATCGTAGTTGTCTGTTCGCTCATTCCGACCTGTTGTCCATCATGAGCGAGGTAGAATGAGTCGCTAATGCGTACAGACAAAAGAGATGCACTTTATTGTCATTTTCGACATACTATTTTCAGCTCCGAGGAGCCGCAGTGATCGAGAGACTCCGCACTGGAGTCAGAATGCAGAAGGAGCAGCTAAACGATGCCGATGCCATTGAGAAGATCTTCAGAGAGGTGCTAGACAATCCAAGGTAACTTACACAATTTAGTTGAAAAATTAACCATGTATGTAGGTAAGGTAAAAAGGTAAAGGTAGACCCGTGTCTCTAGGCTCATTCGTCCTGCGGGCACATTTCTGCTAAGGCCAGAAATGTGCCCGCAGGACGAAAAAAAACCATGTATGTATTCCGAGAATATACTTGTTTTTAAAGGAGCTGTGCCACGAACTTTTCGACTATAGACTGGAAGTGCAGTTCGATTTGGTTACTCGATTGAAGACGATCTGCGAATGTCCCACATTTTTGGCGTTTGTCTCTGATTTTATACAGAGTCTGAAAGTCCTTTGCTTGGTGGCAGGCGTGGGTCTCTCTGTGTCTGCACCTCTTCAAATACGTGATCTCTCACCCCTTCCTCACTTCCTTCCTATCCCCTTCCCCTCCATAGTGACAGACGTGGGGGAAGGGGCAGGGAAGAAGGGAGGAAGGAGTGAAAGATCACGTATTTTAAGAGGTGCAGACACAGAGAGGCCCACGTCTGTCACCAAGCAAAGGACTTTCAGAATCTGTATAAAATCAGAGACAAACGCTAAAAATATGAGACCTTCGCAGATCGTCTTCAATCGAGTAACCAAATCGAACTCCACTTCCAGTCTATAGTCGAAAAGTTCTGGCACATCACCTTTAAATACATGGAAAAACAATGAGCCAAAAGCTAAGGGCTTGCACTGAATATCTTGATTCCAGCTATGTAATGCGCTCAAGGAAAGTCGCGCAAGAGTTAGCAGACCAACCATTCTCTCCACGAGAGAAGCTTGTTGGACACATGGAGTTCATGGCAAAGCATGGGCCACTCAGGTTGGCTTTATCTCAAAATACGCGATCCTTCTCCGGGAAAAATACAATAACTAGATCTGAAAAATGTGTTTATGCGTCCAAATGGAGCTTTTGTAGAACCTACAAAAATTTACGCTGGCATGGCATTGACAAGATGTTTTTCAGGCAACTTGACCACTACGGTCCTAAGCTCTACTTCTTCCAGTACTACCTAATCGACGTTTGGGCCTTCCTAGTTTCGTCTATTTTCCTTGTCATTTACATCATTTATCGCATTGGCAAGTTGATTCTGGGCTTAGGAATAAGAAAAATGAAAGTAAAGACAGAATAGGCGTGTCATGTAGAGGTCTCTTCTTACTTCATTTGGCACATATTAGGAGTGATTTGCAACAACTATTCGGGTATTGATAAAGTATGAAAGCGTTTATTTGTTTGGAATTCCTTGTTGCAATTGTTGTAGAATAGACTTTTTTTACTTTGACTAGTAATTATCATTGATTTCTTGTCCTTCGCACGCCTTGAAACAGCTCATATAACACAGCGAATGCTCTTTCGAATGAATATATTCTTCAAAATCAATGTAAAAATTGAATGCATTTTTTTATAAATTCGAATTAGGCCTCGGCGGTATAGTTAATCGAAGAGCTTATCGCATATCCAGGCATATATTGTAATACACTTTCATAAATTCAATGAAGCAAACGTTACATGCTGAAAGCGAATCACACATAAGTAAAGGTATGTATTACCTATTTCACAATTGTATAAAAAATGCCGGAAAGGGCAGTCATACCTAGACTGCGAGCCTTTGCGCATATGGTATTTTCTGATCAATGCAAAACACATAGAAAAACAACCGACTCAAAACTTATTTTAAATTTTAGAACTAATGCCTTTCTGATCTCATTGTTGTAAGGAATCATTCAAAGTAGCTTATGCTTATTGACCGTACATCAAAAACACTTTCCATTTGTTTCATCCGCATACATACAAAAGATCTGAACAATTTTCCACCACGAGGATTCTCATTTCTTTGAAATGTCAAACGCGGTCGTTCATCTCTCACAAAGGCCCTCCTCATACATCTCTTCCTCCTGTAATTAATCCATTTCTCGTCTAGATTCCCTCATTTATGACCAAATCTCCCTTCGTCCTATCCTTAGCTATTCCACAATCCCTAACACTATGTTTTCTGTCGTGGCGGCCGTATCGGCCGATGGTTTTCGAGTCACTTCTGAAACTCCAAAAGGATGCAATTGGAGTCTCGCTGCACTAGTCTCCATTGCCATTTTCTTCTTCTACATCTTTTACCATCAACAGGAAAATCTCCTTGATTCGCCATCTATCAGGAGAAACTATTCCATTGAGGAAGGAAAGAACATAAAAGAGGACTCATCCAATGACATTCTCGATATCCTTCTCAATTCCACGGTTGGTCTGCATTTGAAGTCTTTTGAAGTAAGAACACGAATATACAATCATTCTTTTTATTCATTTCAGGCCGGTAACAATTCCATTTCTCCCATTTCAACATTGATCTGACAATCCATTGCATGCGATCTGCCAGAACGAGTAACAACGATCATAATTCACTCGTTCACCCTGAACATTACGTTATATTAATAATTTGTTTGCGCATTGGGCGTAATTTTCGAAACTTTGTAACAGTGTAATGCAACGACTGTCCTCCATTTGCACAAAGAAAACGTGAGTGGAAAAGTCTCAAAATAATCTGGAAAGAGCACAATATTTATTGAAAATGTTGAAGATTCTTGGTGTTCATAACAATAAACGGTACTGGCAGATGTGATCCAAGAACAGAGAACGGAATTGAACTAAGAATTTTCTAAGAGAAGTACCCCCATTTCTTGTTGTAATGCCCAATGGGCAACCGAATCGGCCGTTTCTCTGTTTCCGATCCGCGGAGATTAGATGACGGGAGACGCACATATCTCGCTCTGGTATCTTGCCGAGATCGCCTTTCACGTCATTCTCTCTGCAGCGACATGAGGAGGGATGTGCAGGTAGTTTGTTGCTTGCAACTTTATATAATTTAGAACTTATTTAAAGCTTAGTTGCCGTGCTAGATTACATATTTCTGTACCAATTGTAGACCTTACGAGGATGGGCAGTCATCGCTGTGGTATTCTATCATTTCTTCATGGCCGATGTCCCACTTGGTTTCCTCGGAGTTGACATGTTCGTTGATTCCAGTCTTGCAATCTCATTCTCAAATTGCAGCTTCTTTGTTCTCTCTGGCTTCCTAATCTCCACGGTCTTACATGATAAACCAATCCAGGAACTCTCTACATATTCGAACTTCTATTTCAAACGATTTAGGAGGATCGTCCCGCTTCTGTCACTTGTATGAACATATAGAGCGAAAGACAGTAGCGACATGATCATTTGCGCCATAATAGTGAATTGGACGCTAGCACCGAGAGATTGGCGACAACGATGGCCCATCTGCCAGGTTCACCAATACGGCGCAAATGTCCACAGCGCTCCTGTCTTTCGCCCAAATAGAAAATACACAGCAACTTGCATACTCGAGTTACAGATAATCTTCTTGATCCTTTGCTACAACCTGTTCTTCCGCAAATTCACCTACTTGCTTTCTCAACTGACTTCCGCCCTCTATTCCTCGACTTTTTCTATGAACATCAAGGAAACTGAGGCGGGCGCCGAATACTTCTCCAAAGTTTGACCGTTACAACTATTCTTACAGTATCCCTCTCTAGCTGACCGCCTCCAGAGACCTACTCACTCACACTTGGTCTTTGGCTGTGGAGATTCAGTTCTATCTCATAGCCCCTGTCATTTTGCATCTGAGCAAGGTGAGTATTTGCCCTATAATTGTGAATGGGACCGATATCGCCATTGTGGCGTAAGTGTCCTTGGCACTTGTTATTAAATCGTTGCATTACTGGTCATCGTGAAAATAATGCAGATTTCAGTGGCTTTTCGCTGAAGAAAGGATTTCCCTGTTCTTCTTTCTTGTCTCCTTCATATCGTTCGTCCACCATCTATCGGCCCCTCCAGCGACTGCATTTCAATGCATGTTAGCACGCCTATGGCAGTTCCTACTCGGATCGATCGCATTCCAGCTAAAGGTTCCGACTAGGGTTTCAAAATCGATAGCACAGTGCATTTCTAATTCGTCTAATTCTGCTTGGATTCCGTTCCCTAGTATCCACCAATGATTTTTCATCACTTGTTCAGGAAAACGACGATAAGTATCGAAATGCTTACCATCTTGTGCAAAATGAGACGGAGTGTGCAATCAATGAAGAAGCGAATGCACAAGACAGAAGGCGATTGTGGCTGCATTGCGGTAATGGCTAGGGTTTCAAAAACGGTAGCTGATTCGTCTATGGCCTTTATCTCGAGGAACTGTTGTCTATAATATGGGTGAGACAGCCGCTCGTATTGAGTTAGGCCATAGACGAATGCACGCTATTACCGTTTTAGAAACCCCTAGTAATAGGCGTAGTTTTATGCGGACGCTTTCAATTAATTGCAAATATCAGGAATATGCGCCTGCTTTATTGTCGCGAACGTTGCGGCGTCGTTCTGCCATTTTCCTTTTGAACAACACGTGAGTGAGAAGCTGTGCATTTTCTGTCTATGAAATGAGTTCCGACGATAGGGAGGTTAGACATTCCATAATGCGTCAATATATCAGACAGCACGCGTTCTCGTCACTGTATTGTGTTCGCTCTTTCTTCGTAGGCAGCACACCTGTCCGTTGTTCAACAATTCCATTGTTTCATATATTGGCGACATATCCTACAGCCTGTGAGCTACCAAAACTTAAGCATTCGATCCCGCAACTCTTCCAGATATTTGATCCACTGGCCGTTAGTCTGCATTCTAGCTGACTATAAATTGCTTGAGGACATTTGGGTCAAACTGGCCGCAATTCTCCTCTGCGTAGGCCTATCAGCATTGAGCTACCACTGCTTCGAATCTTGGTTGGTCGTATATTTTGAATGAAACACGAGAACACCGAGGACATTTGCGCCGTAATGAAGAAATGGACAGATGCACCATGAGAATTACGAATAATGATGACACATCTGTCTCTTTCACCATTCCTTTCCCCATGACGCAAATTGCCATTTCGCTGTTCTGCTTCACCCTTTATTAACTGTATTGTGAGATAGGGTATCAAAATCGAATAGTAAAGAGCATGTGTCATTCGTCTGATCGATGCTTAGCGGTTATCTATCAACATGTTGAGACTACCGCTCCGATGAGGTCAGACAAATGAGAATGCACTTTACTATTGATTTAGAACCCCTAATTCATATTGCAAGTCTCGAATTGCATTGCCAACAAAAGTATTTTGTAGTGCCTTGTGAAACTTAAAATACGTAAATGAGTTTTTTCAGGTACACCCATCTATCGCCTGTCTCCACTTTTCTCCTCACTCTCTTTCTTTACGCATGTGGCGCCGTCACAGCTGGAGCCACGCTCTATCACATTGGCAATGGACAGGGAGATATCAGAACCATGCACATTTTCCACGGTTGAGTGTCAAGTGATGGACAAAGCGCCATGGACATGTGCGCCATCAAAAAATGGCTGAAGTCCCCATTTCCCCATTGTGGCGCACTTGTCCATGGCGCTATTGTCTCTTACCCTGAACATCACGACGAAGTACTTGAGACGGTTAATTTTTTAGTGAAAGACGCTGACCTAATACAAGGTTGGAAAGATGAGAATCTTCTGAATATCACTGAATGTAAGTATCTGAAAGTGATTTTATCGGTGAAAATAACCTTCAGCGCAATCAATACACCTAAGCGAACTCTTGAACGACCAATGGGTGCCGTTTCCCCTACCTCTAAACATGACATGTGATGACAAATCCAAAAAGTCATGCTGGACAAAAGTAAGCAGCTTATCGCCAGAGCAGATCTATCTAGAGATTAGAGAGAAAAGAATCGACGCATTTCGTCCATTCTTTTCTCTCTAATCTGAACCGATCGGTTATCTCTCGTAGGTGATGGACAACCGCTCGGAACGGATTAGAGAGAAAGCAACACACTAAATTAGACGATTCACGGCATCTGAATCTCACAAATGATAGAAACTGCTGCTGAATAGTTTAAAAAACGAAAAAAGTTAAACATGCGACAACAGGGAGACGGTGATCTGAGGATTACTCTGGTAGGAAACAGTTATGCGAAGAGTATGATGCCCTTATTGGTCAAGTACCTGCGAAGACACTTCGTGAAGTTCAACTTCGAGTGGACAACAGGTAAAATTTAATTGCTTGAGGGTGCTTGTCGCGTGGTTTCCCTATTCTGAAACGATCCTGTACATGGTTTCCAAAACGGTAAAAAAAAATTCCACGAGATCTAGACCATAGATAGAGTTCATCTGTCTATGGTCTAGATCTCGTGGAGCGGTCGTATATCACATGAGTGTGAATTTGACGACAGACGAAGGCACTCCACTACAGTTTAGAAACCTTATAGTTAGTGGTAAATGTCGCACTCATTCGTCAAATTTCCGGGAAGTGGTTGCCTCTCTGATTTACGTTTGTTTCACGATCGAATCTGAACACAGTCGAAAACGATAACTGATAATCACAGGCTGCGAGGCACTTCTCTAGCTATCGTAATTGCGACGAATGGAAAGAGAAGTGGAAACTGGCCGTAAGGAAGATTCGGCCAGATTTGACGATCATTGTACAAAGGTTCACTGTCTAATAATTCGTATTTTTAAATTTTTTGCTTTTTCAGATGGCTTGTCCCAGATAAAAATAGCTCCAAGTCGAACATTTTGGACCAAGATCCCATATTCCAAGAGCTGACAACGGACTATCTTCACTATGCTAACTACAGCAAAAGAGTTTGTGTCTAACATCTCCTTCATGCTTCTTCTTTGAATTGTGTACGATATTATTTAGAATTAAAATTGCGAATTAAGATTCTGATTCTCAACGCCCTGCCAACTATATCTTCCATAGTAAATGCGTTGAGGAAACGGAGGGAGAAGGGCATCCCACTGGAGGGATACATGCCTGTAAGTTTTACTGAACTGCTAAATCCAGCAAGCTCCTCGCATTTTTGACCTAATGTATCTCTTATTCTTGCGTGCTATTTCTTTCCTTCACTGACCACCTAACAAGATTCCGGAAATTTATAGAAATGAGTACTACAGTATGTATATAGCGAAACAATGAAAATCTACTTGTAGTTTTTCAATTAACAGTATCGATAAAAAGTTTCCGAACACTCTATTTTCTCAGATATCTCAGCTCTCAGGCGTCATAGTGCCAGTGCCCATCATAATTAGGCACTAAAAAAACCGATTTTCGTCAGATGAAGAGCTAGGTCCATGAAATTTTCAGGGTAGTTGGCGGACCACCCCAGTGTTTGGGAACTTTTTTCTCGATGGGGAAGCGACCTAAAATTCTGAAATTTTCAGGTTTAAGAGTATCTACGGTGATCTAACTTTGCAAATAGGGCTTTTTTTGTTTTGGACCCCTCACGGCAAAATGGCGACGTTTGGAACACCCTAAACACCTACTTTTTGCTATGGGGAAGCGGCCACTCGAGATGCAGGGTCGTCATTTTCAGCAAATATCAGTCATGTGGTCTAATTTATACATGAAAAATTTCAGAAGTTTTCGAAAACTGAGAGCTGAGATATCTGAGAAAGTAGAGTGTTCGGAAACTTATTATCTATACTGTAATTTATTGGACAGCTACTGATCCCATGAACAATTCCAAATATTTCAGAACAATTATTGACCATTGAAGCCCATGGCTAATTGTCAAATCTGACATAGAAATTGTAAGTGCTGACTCATTAACGGTGTAAAAGTTAAGGGATGACAATTTGCTACTGGACTTTCATCACACACCAAGAACATGAATATATGCAGATTTAAGGAGACACTAACTCACGAAGCAGCTCTAACAAACCGGAGGTTGGCAGAACTGTGCAGAAGGCACACTGAGAAGTGAATCGTTCTGGATGCCCACCTGCAACATCTTGATGAACTGGGACGATACCAGGTGTTTTGGGGTTTCTAAATCGGTAGTAAAATTCATTTCTGATTCTTCCATTCTCCGCGGATCGGTTTTCTGTCGCTCGTAAAGACAACCGCTCCGAAGAGCATGGAATATTCTGAAATGAATTTGACTACCGATTTATATAACAGATCTTCTCAAAGAAGGGAGCGAAATGCAGGGGGGCCTCCGACAACATTTTTGCAACCTATGATGAAAAAAAATATTTCCGACTAAGTCGACCCCGCTGATCAAGATGGCGTCATTCATTTTGCACAATATTTTTGCTTTCACGAGATATGCTCTGAGGGCACCTATTGCATTTTCGGCAGTTGTAGACATTATCGTTCCTAATAAAGTGGTGGGATCGATGCTATGGGTTTGTAGCACCATTCCTAACAAAAACCATACATGGTTGTATATGCAAATTTTAGGGAAATTACGTTTTGAAAGTTTAACTTATTTTTCCTGGAAATAATTCCCAAAGAGTGGGAAAATTTTATTAGCTTTTTGGAATCTCCATGTTGGAATCTATTTTCAGTAATTTTTTAAGGGGCACTTTCGGGGGACATTTTTTGGGTATAGTAGTATGAGCAATAACTTAGAAAAAATCGGACACCGGGTCATTTGCAAGGACGTAGGCAAATGAT
>JACMIF010005571.1:0-10465 GCA_014805445.1 Diplogasteroides magnus | reverse complement strand
GAAGATGTCTCTTATAAAAAAATCCACTGGATTAGCTAAAGGTAGCTTTAGTGTTTACTCGTCAAGGGCTCTCGAACGATACATAGTAGGATCAAAAACGTCGAGGCCGGTCGTGACCATTCCATTGTCAGTTATGTTTCACCGATCCTTTACCTTCACACTTATTGCTTCCGTGAAACATAGCCGATCTCGCAGTCTAACTGCCAACCTTAGTCAACATCAAAGTTATTCTTTAGTGGCAGAGTGAAACTGTAGTCCAATAAAAATTAGCCACTATAGAACAATGAAGATTGTCACAATAAGAACGACCATAGTGAATACAGTAGATTCATTAATCAATAAATCGATAATAGTTACAATAATCCACTCTACGCGAATTTCGTAAATATGGTGAAGGTCCAATCGATTGGCTTGCCATCTCTCTCCCATGCGGACCACAAGGGATCTCTGAACGTTTTGAAAATGACACAGTAAAGGATAGAAGTTAGCCACCTAGAGCACCAGTTTACGATGAACGAGTTGTCTTGAGCCACGTATTTGACGATATTCAGGCCTTTTCTGGAACGGAAATTATTATGGGTATGTTCTTGACAATTCGCCTCTTTTTCACTACACATAAGCAGTAGGCTATGCAAAGCGATTCACATAGGATTTCTGTACGGTTCATTCCGCTTGTCTCGTCTCTTCTGTCAACTTATCTGTTATTCGAAGTTAGTACCACTCTCACTGAGCGTTACAAACAGAATGAATCGTTCGGGAGTCGCATGTGAATCGTTCCGCCTACCCTACTAAACTACCATTCGCCTTAGTAATCATCGCTGCTAAATAGGGTAGGACATCCAAGCAAAAGTGCAGTTTCTGTCGCATAATTCCTTCGGAGCGGTTGCCCACATGAGAGAGACAACCGCTCCAATAGAATTGGACGACGGAAAGTGCACTTTTGCTTGGATTTCCTACCCTACTGCTAAAGCTCGAGCTTCATAGTCGTGTTTCATACCGGCTTATCTTTCTACGCTCACCCATTACTAAAAGGCCGAATTTTAGCGGTTACTACTACGGCGGCATCTCGGTTATAGAATGGATCTGAATCCGAGGAATGAAAAAAGACTCTTACTCTATCAAAGCCAACGTCCTTCTCGTCTGGATAGCCGTGCCAATCCCCAGTCCTCGATGCTTCGGCAGCACATGCATATGAGTGACCTAAAGAGAAGTAAAATCGGCATATCACCGTCAAATTGTTCCGCATCAAGCATTTCTTTGCTGAAAAACACTGTGACAATTACTGCGGAACGTACAACGTGCATTCCTTGTTGATCCTCATTTTCAGAAGAAAATAGCTGTAAAGAACAACCATTCCACAATTGTTGGTGAGTGCCCATGCAGCCAGATTCCCATCAGATTCACGAACTGCGACGGAAGGAAGGTGCATCGCTTTCTGTCTGAAGATATTCGTATTTATCTTCATTCTAGATCGAAAGAGATTGACGCTGTTGCAATATCTCACTTTGGTGAAGCTATCGAATTTTGACTATTCTTTTGCTTTGAGCAGTTATCTCACCGAACTGAGAAAGGCTAGAAAGCAATTTAGATTTGAATTAAGGTTGTCAGTTTGACTACTTTATGAGTCATGTTTCACAGAGGGAATATCTTCAAATATGTATGTAGTAGCCATGAAACATAACCCATAAGGTAGTCAAATTGCCAACCATAATATGAATGGATGGGAATTTGCGAACCTCGTGATTTCGGGCGGACACCAGATCCTGTATCCCCACACTTGGTGCATTATGTCTATGTCCTCATTTTCAATATTGGAGAAGGTGTAGCCGACGGGAAGGGGAGGAATGGGCATCTGATTGTGAATCGAAATTTGAAAACAACAGCGGCATGGACATTTGCGCCATGATGGTGAATAAGATTAATGTATCATCAATGCATGGTTCCAGGGCGCCGTTTTAGTGCAAAACATCTTCATGTTGCCATCCTCATTCGCCCAAATAACAACTCAAAAAATGTACATTTCGCATTAGACTAATCTCCGCGGAGTCGTTGTCTCTTCGAGTGATAGCTGCTCCGTTAAGATTAGGCGAATGAGAAATGCAGTTCTTCGCCGATTTGCCTATATAGAAACCGTGGTCTCCATCACGTTTTCAGAGGGCTCGTCTCAACCTCTAGACATATCGTGACTGCCTAAGGCTAGTTAAAGAAGTGATTAAACTGAAAATCATTCAACATTGGTTAAATGATGACGGACCTTTTGGATTGTTTCCTTCTGCTTGGTGTTCATGTAGAATACGAAGTCGGGCACAGTCACATTATGAACGGCAGTGTTCTGTTCGAATCGAGGATGCTCTCCGGTACATATAATGGACATGACCTGAATGATACACATAATAGCGTTTTAGGGGTTCCAAATCTAGATATCAAATGGAGAGACAACAACGCTCCTAAGATTAAGAAGAATGACGACGAATTTACCGACTTAGAACCCTACAGCAACCCTCATCTTAAATCAGCCTCTGAAGATTACATCTAAAGATGAAAAAAAACGGAATAAACAATTGTGTTAGCACCTCGTCTTTGACTGCTTTCTCAGCATTGAGAAGAAACTGTCCGTTGTGGGTCAGTGAATCTATGATTTCGTCGAGTAGCAGAGGAATGGATTGTCGAATCAAGGACATATCATGGCCGGAAGTGGGAGTTCGGACGAAAATTATGGGACTGAAACAATTTTTTTAAAGAAGTAAATAATGGTGTTTGCAAAACGGTAGTAGACTACATTCGACTATGGTGTGAATCTCGTGGAGCGGTTGCCTATCGCATGAGTGAGAAAACAGCTCTTAGTGAATTAGACGACATACATATGCTCTCTACTACAGTTTTAGGTATCCTAGTAAACAATCATTTTGAATTATTATTGATAAGGTCATTTACACATATGCAATGTTTTGCATCAGAGCACATGCGACACGACTTATTTGAAAAGAAAAGGGAGAGAAGACGTCTATCTTTATTCCTAGCGGTCTTCTCTCACACAACAGAGACGCCTGCTAGGAAAGAAAGGGTATCAATGACGCCCCTAAAGCGACACCCACAGCAAACTTGTTTATATTACATTTCCACTTTTTCGCCTTTACAATTTTTTGTCAAAGGCTACAGTTTAAAAAAAACTGATTGTTGCTTGAATTTTCTTGATCACTCAAAACTAACCGTTTCCGGCCAGCATTTCTCCAGTGTGAATGCGCAGACATTGATCAGTGCCTGGTTTTGCGGAGCGTCGACGCTTGTTCCTACAAAATTCTAGTTGATTTCGCTCCTGTTGCAAAAAATTGTGTTGCGTTTTCTTCATGCTTCAACATACAGCTATGCACTAATGGAAGGTAAATGGGTGCGATTAGCACAGAATTTGTGTACCAATGCGCAAGAAGAATTGACTAGAACTACCAACTAACAGCAAGAACAACACGAACTAACAACAATTGTCAGATAACGAAAGTGAAAGACCCTGAAACAAACAAGAATTGGCGGATTCACCGTCCGCAATAGTAATCAAATGGATGAGTTCGTGGATTTCCCCCGGAGTGGAAAAAGTGCGAAGCGACATGATTTGAATGTCTTTTTATCAGCTCGAGCAGTCGTACACCCCAGAAAAGAGTGCTTCGTGATTTTTATTGCTTCTAGGGCAGATTTTATGAATGAGAGCACTTTGGCGTCATTCTTCTCTTATGAGCGGTCATCTTTCACCTGCTAATCACGACAACTCGGCAGAGATATGAGGGCAAGGTACTTGATTCTAGTGTGTATCGGGTAATGGACACGGACGTCTCCATAGATTAAGAAGGAGGAACAATCTCTTGGACTTACCCCGGTAACTGCGTGTTTGGATATTCCGGTCAGTTCATGATATGCTCTTCGCTTTTGTGGTGTTTCGTCCCCCACTAGAGACCGTCGAATGTCTCAGAAAGCACATGCACGCACATGTGCACAGACCGCCGTTTCAACACGGAACAAGGGGCTGCTAAATCGCCAAAACCGACATCTGGGATCTTAAAGAAGCCGCCAGGGGAGATTCTGGGTCAACTATTCTGGAAGCGCAGTGTTGTAGAGCACATTCGATTATTTATGATCGCAAATTTTCATCTCTCAAAAGTCTTTCCTCGCCGCGTTATTGACATTCAAAGTTGAATTCCCGCGCTTCCATGGAGCTTCCCTGGAAACGACCGCGCGGGAATTCGAAAAAATGACACGCGTGACGTCTCGTCACATGCAAATATTTTGAGTTCGAATCGATAGCTGCACTTTGAAATTTTCTATGCAATTTTGAAAGTAGTCGTCTAGTACGATGGGACATCTCGGTTTACGGCTTCTTTAAGGCTATTATAAAAGTAACTTTCTTGAGCCAGAGCCTCATTTTAGGCCTACCCCACTAAATAATGGTGTGGAGCAGGGGGTTCCATGTCGGTAAATGTGCCGTCATTATTCTCCGCGGATCTTCTCCGCAGGCCAAGGTGCCATCCCTCCGAGCTCGAGAATTGGTAGTGGCCACGAAAGGTTTAGTACCGGAGAAAATGACTAATGAGCACCGATCTCGAAACCCTTCCAAGGAACTGGCTCAGCAGTATCCCCACCTCAGCGCTTGCGCTTGATAGGAGTAGACCTTTTACCTTTTTTCCGCTGCAGGTTCACGACATTCCCCACTCGTGAGTTGTTGTCTTTCATTTGCTGAGGATGCCAACTCGGCAATTAGAGATATGGACAATCTGCTTATGTCTAGGCATGGCATTATGAGAGGAGAGCGAAATCTCGTAGTCTGTCCACCTCAATAGATATTGAACAGTAAAAAAGGGCAGATGAATTGCCGTATTTCGCAGTTTGTTTTTACTTACCGAATATAATTGATAGTATTTTCTGTGTGTTTATCCTCGCACCATCGTTTAGTTGCAGTCGAATTCTTCGATCAGGTCTACTATCCCCATGAATGTTTGCACACAGTTTTATGACTCAGCGTGCACTATGACACAGTCCAGCTATAGTCTCTTTGTGTCTGTGGTTGATATCTGCACGATTGTCCGAATGATCGCTCTATTTGATATGCTTCAATCGCGATTTGCTCAAAGATACCGTTTTTCATTTCTCATTCGTCTAATCTCTGCAGGGCGGTTGAGATTTGACGTATGAGAAAAAGCTATTACTTCGTTTAGAACCCTAACTCGATTCATTCCTCGATGCTTCGTCTTCTCTGGGTGTCTCTATGCATTCTGTGTGTCGTATACAGTCTGGAGTGCGTCATCAGAGTGCAGCATGAATATCCCTTAGTAAGCAATAGGGCTTTTAAATCGATTGTACCTAATTGTAAGGTGCACTTCTCATTCGTCTAATCCCCTCAGAGCGGTTATCACAACGTCCGAAATATGTCTTTGACGAAAGATAAATGCACTTTGCTAGCGTTTTTGAAACCCTAATAGCCGGTGACATGAACGAGCTTCTCGCTAGCCATCTTCTTCAGGGGAATTATGGAGGAGCAAGTCAAAATATATCTATTGGAGTCCAAAAGTGTCTTGCAAATACCGATCGATGCGGAACAACGGTAAGTATTGTTCGAGTGAACCAAGTACGTGTATAAGGTAGAATAGGCATTTCGGCTCTTTTCCCGGCTGCAGTCGGCTCATGAGCTAAAATAAGTGAGCCGGTTGAGTCGTGAGCCAGAATACCTACCTATTCTACTATGAACTAGGGTTTCTAAAACGGTAATTTTATGCGAGAAAGTGCATTTTTCATTCGCCTAATCTCCGAGGAGCGGTCGTCTCTCTTATGTGATAGACGGGCGCTCCGAGGGAATTAGACGAATGAGAAATGCATAAAATTACCGTTTTAGAAACGCTACTATGAACACTCAATCTCGCTTATGACTGACACATTATAATGTACGGGCTAATTTATTTCATTCGATTCCATAACCTTCGCCCATGATGGTGGAACGGCTTTCGGCTTTCCTACATTATAATATAAATACACTTATAATAAGAGAAGACCAATTTCAGCGCCTTATGACCATTGCTAAATTCAATCAACTTGATGGAGCAGCGGATGCGAATGTTCAGGTGGGGAAAAAGGTTTCAAAATCAATATAAAAGTGGTTTTGTTAGGATTTCGCGAATGGCAAATTATTGACAGCCGTTAATTTCTATCCGGATAACTTCATTCCTTGCGTTCTTCTCTAAATTGCGGCGACGAAGTAGAGAAGTTAGACGGCTAGAAATTAACGTCTGTCAATAGTTTCCCATTTGCTCCTATACCCTTGGTTTTGTCCTTAGTCTAAACTCACGTCGCTGATGCTTGCCTAACGCTCAGCAGTCGATCACTCGACAAATGTACTTTACTGTTGAATTTTGACAGAAGAAAAGTTTAGAATCTTCTGGGGAAAGACGGAGGAAGTGCATCTGGACAGATGTGTCTCAGCCAGAAAGACTGTACTACAATAAATGTAAGTGATGAGAGTTGTCATTTGTCAAATTCACACGGAGCAGTTGTCTGTCGGCCGTAGCGACAATCGCTTCCAGTTGATTAGACACATGAGAAATGTACATTACTGCTGATTCAGAAAACCATGGGCGAAGGTTCAACATCTTTCCGTTTAGGCTCCAACAGTCTCTTCTTGTATTGGACAGAATGCTCCCTGCTGTTGTTCGGGTGATCAATGCACTGAGAAATCATCCTTCATTCTCTTCTCCTTTTCCTCCTTCCTTGTAATCATTGTAACACTTTTACGTTCAATTTCTTGATATGATCTGCTGTTCCATTTGATGTTGATGGTATCGATTTATATATAATACAATAAAGTCATGTGTGCCCATTGTGTAGTGATTTGTGTATGTATTGCGTGGTGTATCACCATTATGGTTGGCAGTTTGATTAGGTTTTCGAATATGTTTCACCGTGGCTACAT
Source organism: Diplogasteroides magnus (assembly GCA_014805445.1). Taxonomy (NCBI): domain Eukaryota; kingdom Metazoa; phylum Nematoda; class Chromadorea; order Rhabditida; family Diplogasteroididae; genus Diplogasteroides; species Diplogasteroides magnus. The sequence goes on along the minus strand of JACMIF010005571.1, from coordinate 3,519 downwards.
ATATATTTTATAAGAGCTGTGCAACATATCCGAAAACCTAGTCAAACTGCCAACCTTTATCAGCATGCACAGCAAACATGCACAGTGATGACAAAAGGAATGTTTTATCTTCTGATGTCGGCCATTCAATCCTGCCCAATCCTCTTTGAATGGTCCTCTCTTGAACGAAAGGCACCTCTGCATGGAGATTTGCGCCGCAATAGTTAAGCGCACACTCAAACCGTGTTATGAGACTTTACTGTCCATTTTACTATTTTTTTCTCAATCTCATCGACAAGCACTTCGCAGAGATTCACACGGCCCGAAATCGCATTAGCCCAACGCTATTTCCTATTATTTTAGTATTGATATCCAGAGTTTCATTTTATGTTGATAGTCTCGATGTGTTCGGTCTTGTGTAGTGATTTGTGTATGAACTGGGTATCTGTGTCAGTCATTATCTGGCAGCCAGACTCAGGCTGACTCAAACATAGGGAATGCCCATTGGAACAGGTTTCGGAATTCCGAAATTAAATATTGGGCGCGCCGGCCTGTTCATTCTGTTCCATTCTGTTCCGTAATAGCAGCCGTGAATATAAGGAGAAAGGAGTTTCGGAATTCCGAAACTCAAAGGAATGGCTATCAATGGCGCGCTAAAGGCTGCCGCGGGCGAAGGGGGAAAGGTATCGATATGAATTTTTGGATAATGACTTTTGCATACTTTATCTACGTCTGAGCCAAGTTTGAAGGAGATTGAAATATTTTGAAAAAAATCGTTTGTTGTCCCTAGTTATCATTTCGCTTGCTTTTGATTATTTTGTTGCTTTTGCATGTCATCAGAATAATTAGCATAGCAGTAAATTGAGTAAAATACATATTATAAGTTAAAAATAATGCATTATGGTTTCGGAATTCCAAGTAGTTTCTGAATTCCGAAACTCAAGGGAATTCCACAGCGCGGCACAAGAGGAATGAAAGGGGAATGACTGTTCCGAAACTAGAGGGGACGCCGAGTTTCGGAATTCCGAAACTACCGCCTGTTCCATAAGGCGATCCCTACTCAAACCTCGTCTCACATCATTTCATATGTGCTCTTTCACATGGAGCAGTCGACCTAGATTAATGAAAAATGCGCTTTATTGTTAGTAATGATTACATATGTAGTCCTTACACCATCGTTTCGTTGCCGTCGAATTGTTCACTCCCTCCTTTCTCGTCTGCTGTCCCCATGAATGTTTGCACACAGTTGAATGACTCAGCGTGCACTATGGCACAATCCAGCCATACTCTGTGTCTATGGTTATGCTTTGCCGATGTTATATACCCAAAAATTTGACAATTTTGAAACAGAGTTGCATAAAGTTTTATGACTCAGTGTGCTCAGTTTCACATGTATAGGGTGTCGCTATCAGTGACTTTAGAAGAATTGTCATTGGCCCTTATCTGCTCTGAGTGGTTATCTCTCTCATCTGATGGGTAACCGTTCCGCGGAGATTAGATGAATGACAATTGCACTAACCGTAAAGTCACTGATAGCGACAATCTGCGTACACGTATGCTCTCTCACATTTGAACAGTTGAATGAAAATTAAACGAATGACAACGTGAATATTGTTTACCGCTTTCAAACGTTATTGTTAATATTAAGATTTATTACAGTACTCGATGTTTCGTCTTCTCTGTGCATCTCTCTACATTATCTCAGTCGTGGATAGTCTGGAATGTTTAATTAGACTGAATCACAGTATTCCTTTAGTAAGTACACACAGAAATTTTTTTCTCCACAAGTAAGCAGTATGGAGGGGAATAAATAGACTTGTCAGAGTGAATCCCATGCGTGCATATCGTCTCTCTGCGCTCTGATTCATTCGGTCGCATCTCAAGCGAACATAAACGATCGCGCGAGCGCAGACAGAACAAATGCACTTTGGGATTCATTCTGTCAAGTTGGCAGTGTATTCTCGTTCTCTAATTCGTGCGCAGCTGTTGTCTATAAGTAGTGAGAGACAACCGTTCCGAATGAAGCAGGGAAAATGTACTTTGGGATTCGATTCGGATCCGTTAGTATTATGCATCCTATCTGAACTGTTATTCGTAGTACGCGTCTCACACCAGAATGCCGCCCTGGTCTCTCATTTTTACATGCTATTTCGTCGTTACGGAATATGTTTCACCTGTGAGATAAATAGACTAGATCAACAGTTCAGTTAGGATGCGTAATAGACGTCTACGGGAAAGTTAGCTAAAATCTCTATCTTTTTCGTCTAATTTCCTGGCAGCGGCGGGGATAACGGCTCTTAGTGAAATGGATGAATGAGATACGCATTTATTTCCTACTCTAGTGAGCAGTCTTTAAAAAGTCTTGACTCCGGGGTCAGGGGGATAATCCAAGGGGATGTGTTCCTGCCGGTGGACTGCTGGGCCAGTCGATTAGGAGTTACACCCTGGCGTTCCAAGCGTTTTCTCCAGGGGATCTTTGTTCGCGGGCACCGCTACTAAAAAAATTTCTTTTACATCCAATTTCAGCTTTGGATGACTGATACTAAATTCAATCAACTTGATGGAGCAGCGCATAAGGTTATTCAGGTGGGGAAGGAATAGGAGATTTTGACTAAGGAAAACTTAGGATCTTATGTGAAAAGAAGGAAGAGGCGCTGCTGGACAGATGTGTCTCAGCCAGAAAGACTGTACTGCAATCAACGTAAGTGATGAGAGGGCAATGTAGACATATTATTTATTATAGTTGTGAACCAAATCACCAGGGAATTTCTCAGTTGTCGAATTCCCTCGGAGCAGTTTTCTCTCTCATGTAATAAAAATGTTGTGGGGGTTGAGAGTACGTTATTGACAGCCGTCGACATAGAAAACTATCTTCATTCCTAGCAGTCGTCTCTAGCTTTTTTGCGTCCTCTTCATTAGCATTCTTCGGCTTCTTGTTAGTCAAATTGCTAAGTAAGGCTCGAATTTCAAGAATGAATATGTATTTTTTATTTTACTACGATGGCCTCTCCTTTGCCACCATTGTCACTTCCTGTATTGGAGAGAAATCCCCCTGCTGTTGTTCGGGAGATCAATGCACGGAAAAAGAAAATTTCGATTTCTTTACATCGACGGTCCCCACTACCACTGAATCATCCTTCAGCCTCTTCTCATTTTCCTCTCTCCTTGTAACTATTGTAACCCTTTTGCTTGTGAAACCATAATATGTTATCTATCTACAGTTTCATATTATGTCGATGTAATAAAGTGTCTATTTGAAGTAATTTGTATATGAATTAGGGTCTCTCAAACGGTAGTAGAGGGCAAAATCTATGTTCCGAATCCCGTGGAGCGGTTGTCTATAGCATGAGTGAGATTACCGCTATTAGTCAATCAGACGATAGACGACTAATGTTTTGAAACCGTGGTATGAAATGTGCACCTATGTGAGTAGGGTTCTCTTATTAGGGTGTTCCATAAGTCTTTGTGCACTCACTTTTTCTTATCCTATCTTCCTTTAAATTGAAGGTAGCTTCTATGCAAAATATTTGTAGGTACCCT
>JACMIF010005570.1:0-10467 GCA_014805445.1 Diplogasteroides magnus | reverse complement strand
AATGGGAAGTCACGAATGCTCGTTGCCCAGTGAGTAGGGCGTTTGCCACGCGGGACTTTGGAGTGGGCTCAGGCACGAGATGCCGTATGCACCATGTACGATTCCTCGTTGAGGAATTGTATTAGACTGTGTGTGTGTGTCAGATAAAGCCTGTTCAACAGTACAAGTTTATCGGCACAACAAGATAGACGGAGAGATTCTGCCAGAGAGCGGCTCGTCTCCAATCACATGTGAGAAGTGAATAGGGATGGGGGAAGAGGGGAGAGAGGCCAAGAGGGCGGAGCATCTCTCACCTAAGTGAACATAGAGAAACAGACAAAACTGTACATAATGATGAAACTATCTGTCTAGCAAATTACAAATTTGACATTTTGGAACTTTCCTATGAGTACTTCCCGCAAAGTAGTGGAAAAAGTTCTAACATGTCATGGTCCAAAATTATCCTAAATGTCCTGTTACCGATACACATATTGGGCATTACAACGAGATTTAGATATATATATTTATTTGTTTATACGTATTGAGGCAACGTAGACTAATGAACGCGAAGTAATCAATTATTTGGGGGGGGGGTGCGGGTGGGGGCGATGTATCCCTGAGACTGGTGTGTGGGTTGATTTCTGTAGATAGTTGGCTTATCCAATAGTAAATTTAATTCAAGATAAACGTTTGTCGAAGAGCAGCAAGAGATAGCAATATCATTACGAAAAGAAGAAGACGATGTGCGGAGAGGTTTTCCTGTCCCTTTTATTTTGAGGGATGGATGGGTGGACGTTCTCTCACTCCTTCTCGTCTCCTCAAAAGTTATGCAAATGTCGTCGATATGTGCATTTGTCGCAAAATGCATTATTCATGCCTCTGTAGTTTGTGTTACCGTCACCCCTCCGAAGAAATGTGCCTGATATACGAGAGTGAGAAAGTTTATAATTGATGTGTTGTGTGGACCGAAGATCTAGCGGTAGCTATTATCGAAAGCCTTCTGTTCTAACAAAGAAGTTGTTCGTGTGAGATCCAATGTCGTACAAAATTACTCTAAATTATGATTTGAGTTAGAGAGCGAATATTGTGGAGCAACTAAATAGTTTGTTGCAGCCGAACGATTTCATTTCAATGAAGAAGAATGAGACAGCGACGAAGGAAAAGAAGGCTACTGTAGCCGTGGAACGAAACAGTGTGGACGGTAATCAGACCGGCCGGTTATTAATGAAAAATGTCCTTATTTCGAGCCTCCAATCTCAATGTGTCGAAAAAAGCCAAAACTATTAAATGTGTTTTTGTTTAAGGTGAAGGAAGAGGATCTCGTGGAAAACGATCCTGTCTATCAGTGTGACACTGGTAAGAATGTGTTTTCAAAAATCTCTTAGACATTATTTCCTTCAGTTCACTCTGCACCGGAGAAGGAAGTCAAGAAGGAAGAAATGCCTGATGAATAGAATGGTCGGCATTTTAAACGACTGCGAAGGCAACTAAATCCATTGGTTTCTTTTTTAATCTCATCGCCTTGTGAGTGAATTTTGCAGTTGTTATGTGTTTCTTTCGCTAAGTTACCTTGCAATGTCATATTAGGGAGTAACAATGAATGATCTCTGATAGGGAACCTCGATTTGTTGTTGAACTCCAAATGATTCCTCCATGTGATTTTTTGCTGTTGTCATGTGCACGTTTAGGAATTTCGCCTTGACCATAAAACGTTTTATTCGGAAGGAGGGGGATTGCTGTATGATTTGCATGCGTTTGCATCCCGCTGGAATACCTTTTCCACAGGCCGAGGTCCACTTTTCCTCCAGATCTACGAACCACGGTATCGATTGATCGATTTCACGGTGCGGGGCGTTTGCGTCATTTTTGCCATTTCCCCGCTACTGCTCTTCTTGACGCTGTTTTGCCATGCCATTTGCGAAATTGCAAGCTCTTCCGGGATTCATTATCGTTGATTGTATCTACACAAAAGTGTACATTTTCACTTCGTATAGACGACAGTCATGTCCGACATACTTGTATCAATACTTACGCTCATCATGATACTTGCTACTTGTTTCTCATTATTTATCCTTCGCTTCCCTTGAAATTGTATGATTTGTGTAGATGTATCCGATAGAACGGCCAGCGAAGCTACTATGAATTCTAAATCGGTAGTGAAGCACATTTCTCATGAGTCTACTCTCCGCGGGCCGTCGTCTCCATTTTCGATAGACAACCGCCCGAGTGGAATATACGAATGAGAAATGCACTATACTACCGATTTAGAAACCCTAGAAGCTACGATTGTATGCAGTGAATATTGGAAAGTAAGTGCAACATAACTCTCTGTTTCATGATTTCGACTGTGTATGATGCGTAAGATGGAATGAGTCACAAAGGCTCGTTTCATTGAAGCAAGATCACTATCGTTTGAAATGTCTACGCGGTTACTTATTTCAGCGTTCGAAAATTTACCCTTTGAACTTTGTATTCTTATTCTCCCGACTTATATTCACTCTCATCCAAGCCTAAAACGGGTTATATCGTTTTCCAGATGGAGACGTGGCAGCAGACAAATCTAGTGCTCCCTGATGGGAAAGGAGTGGTACAAGTGAACATTTGTGCCCCTCCGAATGAATTGTGAGTTAGCGCAGGTGTTAATTCTGACCGCTTATCTTTTCTTTGTAGCACCACTGCCGCTGTGAAGGACGATGGATTATTCTACGCTTCGATTGTCGCTAAACTTGGCATAATGTGAGTTTGGGTTTCTTTCGTTCAGTGCAATTATATCCATAAATTCAGGCAAAGAAGGTCGCTTTCCGTTGGTGCAAAATTTTCAATGTCATGGAAGAATTATGATGGAGCTGACCAGGTAGGAGATAAGTTTTCTGCTGTTATTAAACACGTTTACTTTAAAATTGTGACAAGCTTGATTCCCTTTTAAGGAAGCGGAGTACGCGACTTCTCACGTATTTTCTGGGGAGAATCCTGTAGAATGGAGGCTACGGCTGGATGGATACATTCCATTGCTGCAGTCAACTGAAATGAGTATTAGCACAAATTCCCTACTGGCGCGGATTAAACAAGAACAGATCTTCATTTGACTTATTGGGATGAAGAAGCGCTGCTTCTTTCTACGCTCTTTGCAACCGATTCTGATTTACACCGGTTATCAAGAGTTAATTCTTGTTTCGAGCTTCAGACACACGAACCACCCACAAAGAAATCACGTGGCAGCTCCGCCAAGAAGCAACAAACTCGAAGTGTTGTCAAGCCTACAATGATTTCGGTATCTCGGCTCTTGCGCAGTTTTCACTATTCGTTTTCATTTAGGATAGCGTCATTGGTGTTATAACGATTTCCGTGTGGAATAGGAATGTTTTTGACAATCGCAGAAGGTATTTCCGGATTCGACCATCTTCCTCAATTTGTCATACAGCCCCTATCGCATTGAAAGTGGAAGAGTCAAGGTGGAAGAAGAAGTGCTTCGTGTGAGCAAGGTGGTTTGTGTAACAGGGTTGGCACAATGACTAAAATAATGCATTTCGTCTCTCTGTGCTCTCCATCATGCAGTCGTCTCTATGCGCCAGACACGAAGGCACGACGTTGTTCTTGCACAGTCAGACATACGGTTTGTTCACGATTTGAGAGGTAAATCCCCAATTTCACCACATCATCGACTTACCATAATAAGCCCCGCCCGCTTCACCAGTGTCTTATTTCACCACTCTCATAATGGCCTAAATTGACGTGGTGAAGTGCAAAGATGGTGATGTGGGCGGGGCTTATTACAGTTAGTTGGGGATTTACCGATTTGTGAGAGATCACTGCGTATAAAAGAGAACAGAGAGGTGTGACCGTCACCCTGACCGCATGTGGTTGCTTCGAATTTAGTTGTTGGCTGTTCACTCTCCGTATTTCTCTACGTTGTTCTATGGATCCTTCAAGGAGAGAGACATGATGGTAGATCAACATTTGCCAATTAGAATCACACTTTTATTCAGGTAATTCCTCTACCAGATCTGTCTCGTTCCGCACTGAGCTCGATTCTTCACATGATTAGTACTCCTGGATCGACTCCTCCGACAGGCACGTTGTTCATTTTTCTTGGGATCAATAAATATCTGTTAGTGGAAGTCGCTTGTGAACTACTCAAGATCGCAAATCGATGTGAAGTACTTGGAGTTATTGCAAAATGTGCCAAATACCTGCAGTCTGTGAAATTGAATGAGATACTTTTGATAAATTACCTTACTTATATGCATTTTTTCAGAAGGATGCTTCTATTATTTTAAAATCTGCGGATGAGCGCGGTCAATCTGATCTATTGGTAGGCTCTTTTTTTGTAATTTAAAACTGAGCACAGTGGTTATCAACTGACGAGCGTACATTTTCAAGAGTCTACCTATTCATAAAGCGGTCTCAAGCGTACGTGTGGCCTCTTGATTTCTGATAAAAATACACGTGGCCGACAAAACATACGAAAAAGTCGTAAAACAATATATTTTCCAATGTTCGCGCTTGTTTTCTACGGTGGCCTCACAAAATACTTTTCCTGGCCCAAATATACGTGTCGTGGCATACCAGCTGGTGGATATAGGACAGGTATACTGATTTCAGAAGCATGCTCTGGAATCATTCACTTCTCCTTCTTCGTTGAGAGATGCTTTCTGTCCAGTTATTGCGACTACCTCTCCCGAAACTGCTGTTGCAGTCATTACAGTATGTTGCCACTACTCACTCTACATAAGTGTTACTTTCAGCACTTGCGCGATATGGTCACTATGAGAAACATTAACTCGAATAAGCGTTTGAAGGTTCCTATATAATTTTTTCGCGTTTAAGATTTACTGTATTGAGGTATGGTTTAATGACCCTTATCGTCGTCGGCTGGTCTTCGAGTTGTTCTTCGATCGGGTTCCATCTGTTGCTTGGTCCTTTCTTATGCTTTTTGCAACGAATGAGAACGGACAGCGCGGGGAAGACGTAGCTGTGTCTGCAAAATCAAACAGATACACTGTCAATCAGAATTGGAGAGAGGACAGCGAAGGAACAACTCCTCGCAAGGAAAGTGGTTGGCTGTTATGCACAGATTCTCTCACTACATTTGAAATCACTAAAGAAAAGCGTAACAAGGGGCATTTCTTTGGAAAGGTGGTCAGTGGCAACCCTGATTGTGATCAATTCGCGGTTTTCGATTCAATTCAGTATATAGGGTTGTCTGGGTTGTGCAAATCCTTGTGAATGCTCTTAGCTAATTTCTACGATTGACTTTTTGGCAGTTTTTAGTTTTATTTTTGTTCATGCTGTTAAAGTTTCGGTTGTTTACTCACGATTAATACAACTTATGCTAATAATGTTACTTGTTTGTTTCTTTGTTTCTCACTGTTTGTTTTTACCATGCGCTACCGCTGAAGACTGCGTAAATACATTCTCCTGTTATTTGTTTTTAGAATATTTATTTACGCGTCACGGTCGTGGATATATCTCACAATCAGCTGTTGTGTCTTTCTGGAGGGCATTGTTGTTGGGCTTTGCGTAGGCGTAGACGATAGTCAAGCCAGGGAAGCTGCTAGCGTAGTAAAGACCATTTCTCGTCTTGTCTCCCCGGAGCGATTATCTCTATTTTGGATAAACATGCGCCCGAGTGGAATAGACGAATGAGAAATGCATTGTACTACCGATTTAGAAACCCTAGAAGGTGCATGTTTTTTTTGAATTTTTGAAAAATAAGTACAACATAATTATGTATTATCATTGCTGACCGGTTGTTTATCATGCGCGAGAGGGAATAAATCACCCAATGCGCAGAGACGAAACCGTTGCACTTTACTACCAAACAGATGTCCCAAGTATGCGCAAGCTGAGAAACTATTTCCTCATTTCGATGATGCAAGATCACCAAATTGGCTTGAGACGGTCGCACCTCCGTCCACTATTTCACAACGAACAAGAGCGCCAGAGATTCAGCGCACAGTCAGCGACGCAGTGCGTAGAGGAAATTGAATTGGACTTATTGCGTATCGAACATCATTTCAAAATTTCCATAGGGAGAAGCTAGGCATGGTGGGGTTTTTCATACGCTTCGCGGTTTTTTGAATTGCGGCCATTCTTAAGTGTATGTGGTAAACGTACGTCGTTGCGGATTTACGTACACTATGTATTGGACATAGGTCATTCCGCATTCATATTTTCTCCGATATCTTCGCTCTCGGTTTTCGAAAAAATCTGAAATTTTTCATGGTAATACTTGACCACATGTGACGATTTTCCTTGAATAGGACGATCCTGTACCACCAGTGGCCGCTTTCTCATTTAAAAAAGAAGGGTCATTGGGTTTTCAAAACATTGTCATTTTGCCGTGAGGAGTCCAAATGATGCCAAATTTTTATATGTGGTCGTCCAGCCCAGTAACTCTTCAAAACAACCTAGACTGGAATTTTAGGACGCTTCCCCATTGCAGGAAAAATCGGCAAAGATGACTCCTTTTTGCACTTTTCCGACCGCCCTGCACAGCGGCTAAGGAAAAATTACTGTCTAAGTAGCCGATAATTATTTTTTGGTAGTCGGGCAACTTCCCTGAAAATTTCATGAATCTAGCTCTTCATCTGATTTTACTGTGGGAACCATTTTTCACATGTACACAATACCTAGCTCTTGTCTAGAAAGTTAACCAAAGTGGTTCCGTGGAAGTATCAAGGGCCCCGATACACCCCTGAGAAATTTCATACCAAAAGCTTCACTGGCGACTTCACAGCGAAATTTTCTTTTGTGCAAAAATCGCCTGTTTCCAAGCACAATTGTATGGAAAGTCCCTCACAATGTTTTGAATACCCAATGAACCTTCTTTTTTATATGGGAAAGCGGCCACTGGTGTTACAGGGTCGTCCTATTCTAGGAAAATCGTCACATGTGGTCAAGTATTACCAAGAAAAATTACAGATTTTTTCGAAAACCGAGAGTGAAGATATCGGAGAAAATATGAATGCGGAATGACATATGTCCAATAGTGTATGTGCGCTGCTCTATCTAACCACATTCACTATCTAATCACATTCATGTGCCCCAGGGCTGGTCGGTGTATGCCGATTTTGGGACCGAAAAGCGGGTCGGTGAGGTCAAATTTGATGACCCTTTTGAATTATGACCCGAGTCGGGAGGCTCGACCCGCACACGGGCGTGCCCCCTACCCGCGGCCCGCTGAACTTTTTGGCATCCTAGAAAAAGACTGCTCGGAATTCTTCCTGTGACTTGTCATTCCAAGATAGCTCTAGAGCAGAATAAATATTTTCATAATTAAAATCATTTATCACAATGTTGTTCTAGTAGCAAGGAACATCAGTTTGCAATACGTTCTGTCCGCGACTCACTATTCATTCGAGGCTCTGATCTTTATGTTATGCTCTCAAATTGTTCTTGATGTCAGCTTATTGCCTTTAGAAAATACATTTTTAGATGGACACGAGAGAACACTTCAGTTTCTTGCTCTCCGATAAGAAGAGCAAAGTAGGCGTGGACGTTTGTGCTGATCGCAAGAAATTGTGAGTTGCTTTCCTCGTTTTTTGAATTAGTGGCGATGTTCTGCAAGTTGAATAATCCCCTAACAGATCAGCGGCATTTTCTCGTTCTACTGACCAACTTCACATTCAAATTCTACCTCTAAATTCGGACACGTAAGCACATGTTTTGGTATCTAGTTGATGTGTATGCACCCGCTTACAACATGGGTTGCTAGGCCATATTTATCGGCAAGCAGATACAATGCACAACAAGATAGATGAGAGAGACTAATAATATAAAGGCAGCTACTCTAAGAGAGATAGACAAGCAGAACCTACTACTACACAGCGAGACAGAGCGACTGACAACCTGTCTAGACAGCGCGGCCTTTTATAGGGCGAGAGGGCGACGATTCCTAATCATCACACCATGGTGTCATTTCCTAATTACGGTAGGTGCACTATTAATGTGAATCGCTAACTATCTGTATTATGATACACTCATATACAACACTAGTCATTTTCATATTTTGCTAGTTTATTATATATCTTTTACATCTCCTTGTTCAGTGAGGAACGATGTGAAGCAGCGGGAGCAGACATCTCAGTCAAATGGAGAACAGCCAAGGACGTATATAAGGTATATCAGCGCTTTTTAAAAGTCTGCTATTGTCGAGCCTACTTCTGAAGAATAAAAAGACAGAAATGGTCGTCTGAAGATCTACTTTCTTCAGGAAGCGACATTCTCTGTCTATCACGCATTTTCTGAGGAAACTCCCACTGAATGGAGGTTGCGACTGGAAGCATACTTACCACTTCTAGAAGACTCTTACGTTCGCTACATTTGAATTTACAAAATACTCTATTTTCGCTTGTTTAATGAGCTAGTCTATTTGAATCGATCATGATTGCTAAATTAATATAAATTCTAATGGAAACTAAATGTTGTGACAGGTAGAAGCGGAAGAACCGGAAGCAAAGCGTGTACGGCTATCATCCACGAAGAATGTTCATTCATCTCAGTTATACTCGCCTATGGATACGGTATGGCTACCTTTGCAATTACGATATCGTTTGTGAACTATTCAAGCACTCACGGGTTCGGCCAAAAGTTTCTTCAATATTCATTCTTAAAAAATATGTATAGCTTATAGCCATAACATTGGGGTAGTTAACCCTAGCTTAAAGTAGTTTTTCCTGGCTTGATGTATCTTGTGCGTTCGAATGTTAATAAAATACCGTTTGTCAAGAAAGTGTTTCTCAGGAGGCTACTGCTGGAATCATCACTGTCAATGTAAATTGTGTAGCGAAGAAGGAAGACTTGAGGTGTGGTTATTTATTTTTATGTGCGGAAATGGCATTTCTATGGGGTAAAGATTGCCTGTTCATTCTTATTCGAATATATATTCTTGTAATTATTCTAAATTTGCAGTCTCTCGGAAATGAATTTTATAGTGGGTGGAAAACTGAAAATAGAAGAAGAAGTTGTTGCTGTCAGCAAAGAGGTACTTTTTAAATTTCTGCAGTTACCATTTTTTCTTGAATTTTTTTTAAAATATTTTTTATTATTATAATGGGATATCGTTTATTGCTAGCATGATTTCTTTGCAGTTACTGGCTCTACACTCTCCATATTTTTCAACACTTTTCTATGGAGACTTTAAGGAAAGAAATATGGAGGTAAATTGATGATATTTTTTTATCTTTTAGACATAACTATTGTTATAGGTCATTGTAAATTAAAGATGTGGTACTTGAATCGTTCAAGTATGTCGTTGAAGTCGTAAAGAATCGAAAATGGGATTCTAACTATGGTCAGTGAACTCTTACATGAATTTTGTATATACGAAATTATTAGCTGATGATTATTGCCTCGCAATGAAGGCAGCCGATCGACTTGAAATGCTGGAAGTGATGAAGATTTGTGAAACAAATATATTGGAGTTTGAATTTGACGAGGTGAAGTCGTAAATTTGAAAGAAAACTATTTTTTAATTTTTCTTTAGAATAAAGACAAGGATGCATTCTCTCGACTACTTCTTGCTGCGGATTCGATGGGAAACAACACGATCATAGTACTTTTTACATAACTATGATATTTTTATGGATATATTTCGCGACAACCCTAAAATTAAGGTTGCATGTGTTGAGCTGTCATTCTCGGCTTTTTGGAAGACTTTATCTTGACCATGGGACATGTTTAACGGTCTACATATTACAATTTTAAATAACTTTTGCTCTGTGTGAGCCGCTTTGCTAAGCAGAGAGTGCCACACCTATTTGATCAGCGAAATTACACAGTCAACGCCATTGATTTTTTTTTCATTTGGATCAATTATACTTGGGGAATAGGCTTGGTAAAGCAAGCATTTTCACTCTTCATGTGTGTGCTTTATCGATGCAGTCTTGTTCAAACGCTTGGATGAGATCGCCCCATAAGTAAGCGCTTGGATAAGAATTAAATGAAATCCAAGCAATGAGAATTCAGCTTTTTAAAAATGAACAATGCCGTTGACGCGACAAAAACTATTTACGTTTCGCATACATCTCCTACTCTTTCGCTGGTTTTTCTCAATTCCGAAGCATATCTTAATACTATATTCAAAAACAGCGGGAAATAATAGTTGATGAGTCAGTTAGTTATAGGTATTGTGACATTTCTCTACTTACGATGTCCTCTTTTCCTTATGGAAAGAACGCAACAGCGCATCTCTTTATGATCTGGCTTTTGATTCTTTACTTGGGCACAGTACCAAACAACAAAAAAATTATTTGAATATGAAGATGGCGGCATGCCGTGAGTTAAGATATGCATAATGTTCCTTGCACCATTACCACACAAATGGTCAACTTTGATCTCCAAAAATAGTTGCCTACCTATGCCAGAAAAAGTGATTTTTCGGTCTGACTGACTTTGGACCATGATACGGGCGGGTATCATGGTGTGAAAAATCCATGATCAAGGATCTGCATGGGGTATACTTTTTTGAAGTGCCCACCACACGTG
>JACMIF010005569.1:0-10471 GCA_014805445.1 Diplogasteroides magnus | reverse complement strand
GTGAACAGGACGCATGATCTCTTAACGAGAGGTGCACAAACATACATCCGTTTGCACATTTGTAACAGCAACTTTTTGATTAAAATTGGTATATTTTCTCACTCGTTGATGATATCCTCTATTCAAAAGTATGAAAATAATGGAAATTTTTTAAGATACAACCATTTGTTTACAAAACGAGAAACTCGATTTTCCAAATAATAATTTCTATTTTTGTTCATTCTAGCCAAGATGACCCGGGTATATTTTTATTATGAAGCTGTTCATAGTCCATATTTATGTGTGAAAGCAGGACGCACAATTTCAAGTAGAACGAAAGTTATGATTTTCTGAATATTTATCGTTATTTTCGGATTTTTAGAAATTAATAACTTTTGAGCGGGGCGAGATGCAGCAACCAAACAATATTGGTTGTAGTACATTTACGTACTTGTGCAACCTCCATAAATATCGAGACTTCAAAACGATTTTGAATTTTTTGTTCCGGAACCTGGCACATATGGTCGGTCCTTACCTAGAAACTCTGTTAAAGTTACTAAGTCAAACGACCAACCACACAGTCCACCATCATCTTGAAACTGAGAATGAATGAAGATGATAGTGGACCATGATCATCACTGAGAATGTACAATCACATCGGCTGTCACCTTGTGCCTTTCAACTATTTTGATTGCAAGTCCACAGGTTGTATCTTGTAGAATGAGTCACTTAGAATTCACCCTGTAGAACACATGGCAACACATTGCTTGTATGCCTGTTATCATTTCATGAGATAAGCCCCCTCCCTCAATTCAATGTAAGCTTCGATAATTCATTCCCTCACTCAAACGTTTCTCAGTTCGGCCCATTGCAGGCAATGATCAGTCTTCTTTGCATCGCACTTGTAGTAGCTGGCGTTGTGGCAGTCGGGGTAAGCAATTTACAGTGTTTGAATTCACTTCAATCAATTAAGTGCCTAATTCTCTTCTGTATCTGCTGTCTGACCCTTTGTGGGTGCACCGTTTGTGGGGGCACCCTTTGTGGGTGCGCATACTGCAATGGTAAATTCCCGTTGTTTCTCTGAAAGCAATGGTATTCATCTTCAGGCGACAAAATCGTTGGTTGTTTTGGAGGTATTCCAATCATTGGAAACTGTATACGGAAGTTCGACAGAAGACCTCATCATGACCATCAGCCCGTCCCTACATCTCCTCCTCCAAGCTACCCTGTAGGATACCCTCCTACTTCATATCCAGTCGGAATCCCCATGAACACTTGCCCTTTGTGCCCTCATGGAAATCCCAGCCAATGTTCATATTGTGTGCACTCTGGACGTCAAGACGCAGTCATAATCAAGATGGCTTAGAAAGGGTAATATCTGGCCCCTAGAACGAAGCGTATTCGGCTAGTACCAAACAACTGAAACCAGAAATGACATGCTTCATTGTTTGGTTTGTAGTCAAACCTTGTACATGAAAGATCATTAATCTATTTTTACAAAATAAATTCATTCGATATTTCCTATTCCTTCACATTCCACACAAGTCTCATCAATTTTCTTGACGTGATGCTCGTTCCTTGCTAAACATTACGGGATAATCTGGAATTATTCGTTGTTTCGTAGTATTGAACTGATTACACTCACTTCGCGAAGAGGTTTGAGCCTTCGTAGATAAGAAATTGGTAACAATACGTGACAATCTTGAAGAATTGAAGAACATGCACAACGACCTGAAAGCATTTTGGGATTGAACCAATGCTCAGAATACGAATCATCAGAAGACAGATCTGAGAGATCTGTATTGTTATGCATGATTATCAAGTGCATGTTGACATTCTGACAACTCGCATTCCTTGTGTATTCTCATTCTCCAGGTTAAACAGTAAATGGGTAAGAGAGCGAATAGACTTGAGTAAAGCCATTTTAGATGCCTATTGAAAGATCGAAGGTTGGCCTTCACTGTTGTGCAAATCGATGAGTGTTTTTCATTTTCAAAAACTTTGACTACAAGCCAATCAGTAAAGCATATCATGTCTGCGTTTCGTACTTTGTTGCAAACAGAAGAGGTGTCATATCGAATCCTCCCCATTAAACACCCTCTTTAATTGTGTAGTGTTATTGTACCCGTTTCGTTCGTTAACGTCCATGAAACGCTGATAAAGGGAGAAGCCTCTTATGGAGCGAGAAATGGTTGTGGAATTGTGACTATTTTGTTTCGCCGTCATTGGCACCTCCAATCCAATTAGTTAGTCTCATTCGAACCTTGGCTACTGCAAGCAATCAACAAGTGCAAACAGTAAAAATGTAGTGAAAAACAGCAATATCTATTGAAAATTACATCTTTGAAGCTTTGGAGTTTGGAGATTACGAGGAAGTTGCGGAACATTGAATGTTATTAGCACATGATGAACATGTTCATATAACGCCGTTTATGCCATCATAATAGATAGCCGCTTCAGTGGCACTATCAATGGCTAGGAGGCGTCGGCGGTTTGTGCTTCCTGATCTTGAGTCCTCTTGCTATTCTTGAAAGGATAACACATAGCGTTAGGCACTCGAATACGCATATAATTGAGATTCCCATGAAGATTCCAGCAATGTTTCCCACTTGACCGAGTAACTTGCTCAGCTGAAAAGTATGTAATTCATGATTTATTCGGGCGATAACTCTGTGGCTTACTCCAAATTTCTCCTCCTCCATTTTCACGATGACTTCCAAGTCGCCGAACATAATGATAACCGTGCTCTACAAATTGTATTTGAGTTTTTGATTACAATAATATCAAACCGTATCAGACTTGCAGTTTGCAGTTGTGACGTTCTCTAATGGGACATCGGGACAGATATTCTGTAAAAGCAAGCATAGTTTTCATTTCGAATTAAACAACCGTGTCACCTTGACATCATACGGCATTCTCGAAGTGAACATGGTGTACTCTTCATCGTAGCACGGTTGTTCACAATGGCATTCGGGCCAGAAGAATGGATCGCCTCGCTTGGCAACCATCTCTGCGACACATTGCACTGTAATCATTTCTCTGAGAATTCACATTTCGATAGTTTCGAACGACAAGCACAATAAAAATATACAAATTATATAGAAGAAGAAAACCAACATTTGTCAGCGGTGCATCTTTCAGCCCCTGGTCGCCTCCGATAACTCGAATCCATGCAGCCGCAGTTTTTCTCTACCGAATCCTGGTAACATGCTCGGTAGCAGCCCTGAATAGCCACAGTGGCTCTTCAAATCTTTAAATATGCATTACATCAATGCTGTAAGCGCCAGGATTATAGAATGACTGCGCGGACGACTTATCCTTGGCGCACTTGCCAAACCTTCCTCCCAGTCGTTTGAAAGTAGACTTAAAAGCGGCTCTTGACCTTGGTAATCATGCGACAAACCTTCTGTATGGTTATCTGGTCTTCCCCACCGCTTCTTGCGAGATGCTTGTTGCTCTCGAGGTAGATGTCAACGCCAATTGGGTGAATGTACACACTGACGCCTTCCGTGTCATCCCAAGGTAAATACTCGTTCACGCTGATCTTCAGACGAATTTTCAGGGCTCAATTAGCCATCTTTGTTTTGTTGCTAGCGCCAACTACTACATACCTCCTTTCTCCCCAGTCCTCCTGGCCTTGTAGATTTTACTGCCGTTCACATGGTTGAAAGTGAAACAGTTTCCAAGTGAAGGATCGTTGAAGGCAGTGAAATCAGTGCTAACAAATAAATACGGATAAGATACGTATATCATATGCACCTACTGGAAGCTGAGTGATATTCCTTCGTAAGTTGCATCCATTACGAGGTCCCTGATGTCATGAGAAAGCAGCACTCGCTCCTCATCAGTAAGGAAGGCAAGAAGAGTGGGAAGGTTGGCCAGCACAGTCGCGGCTCCGTTCTTAGATTGAGACAGGATCTAAAATATCGACATTTGATGTAAATTGAAGTTATAGTCTTACCTGATAAATTATCTTGGAATCGCTTCCATTCTTCATCAAACCCTTGAGTTTGTCTAGATCGTCCAGTGCTGAGCCAATACCTCGTTAGCAGATTAACTGAGTGGGACGCATACCGACTCCACATGTTGTGTCTGTGTAGTTGGCAGAACATGTGCACATTGGCTTAGACGAGTCATCATTGCACACGGCTAACTTATCGATCACCACGCACCTGTAGGCAAGCTCATGTGATGAAATTGTGTCCTTGTTTAACAGGTTTATTAAGTTTAATTTCCTGTACTTTCACAATTTTAGCCATACTTGCTGCTTGCAATGAAAGAAGAGTGGATCAAACCTGCTCGAATGCGTTATTCCGTCAGTTGTCGTAACTGGCGTGCATCTTCCTGTAGGGAAGCCTGTTATAGTCGTGGTGGAGACCGCAGTAGTGGTCCTGAAAAATACAAAATAATGAAGGACTTTAACAGAAACCCCCTACGTTGAAGGCTCGATGTTTCCTGTCACAGTGCCTTGCGTGATGCAATTTCCGCTTCGGGTGACATTGACTTGGATCGAATCTGAATACTTTCAGTCTTTGAGAAGCACAATTATGCAGTGCTTACCATCCTTGCAATAGACAGTTGGTATGTAATTTGGGCTGTGGATTCCAGAGTCTTCGTTACACCACTTGTAGTCATTGGTTGGAACAGCTCGATTGACACCGCAAATCAATAGGTTGTGTGTGACAACTGAACCGTCTACCTGCAATGGGACCGGTACAGTTATTTTCATAAACTGAAGCCAAACACATTTTTTTTAAATACTTACAACAAGATTGCCTCTGGGACAGCCGATTTCGCAATATGGATTGTTGACATTTATTATGGTTGGAGTCCATGTGGCATCGTTTGATGCCTCTTCGACGTGAAATGCGCAGTTGTTATCGCAGACGTAGGTGTCCGTACTTGTCGTAGTCTGAATTTTATGATCATTACCGAGATTGTCGTTTTTTTCAGCCAACTGTGGTGCTTGCGTCTGTGGTCGTAGTGGTGGAAGGCTCGATGTTTCCCGTCACAGTGCCCTGAGTGATGCAATTTCCGCTTCGCGTGACATTGACCTGTTTCGAATCTGAATACTTTCAGTCTTTGAGAAGCACAATTATGCAGTGCTTACCATCCTTGCAATAGACAGTTGGTATGTAATTTGGGCTGTGGGTACCAGAGTCCTCGTTACACCACTTGTAGTCATTGGTTGGAACTGCTCGATTTACACCGCAGATGAGCAGGTTGTGCGTGACAACAGAGCCGTCCACCTTCAATAAAACCGTTTTACGTCAGTTTCAAATGAATAGATTTCCCAAGTCAACTTACAACAAGATTGCCTCTGGGACAGCCGATTTCGCAATATTGATTGTTGACATTTATTATGGTTGGGGTCCATGTGGCATCGTTTGATGCCTCTTCGACGTGAAATGCGCAGTTGTTATCGCAAACATAAGTATTAGCACTTGTCGTTGTCTGAATTTTTGGATCATTAACTTCACGGAGTTATTGATTTTCAGCCATACCGTGGTGCTTGCGTCTGTAGTCGTAGTGGTCGTGGGCTCAATGTTACCGGTCACATCGCCTTGAGTAACACAATTTCCAGAACGAGTGACGTTGATTTGCACGGAATCTTCAAATATGAAAGTCTAATTGAGGAAGTGCATGTGCTTCCTACCGTCAGCACAGTAGACAGTGGGAATGAATTCGGTGGTAAAATCTCCCGTGTCTTCATTGCACCACAGATAGTTTTTTGCTTGGTCGAGATGATTTGCATCGCAAATCAGTAGATTGTGCGCCACGGACAATGAAATGCCTCTGACCTAAAAGATAAGGGCCATTCCCAAAAGTCATCAATGGATTTCATACCATCAGATAGCCCCTAGGACAGCCAATTTCGCAATATTGATTGTTGATGTTAAATTTCGTTGGTAACCATGTGGCATCGTTTGAAGCTGTTTCGACGTGAAATGCGCAACTGTTATCGCAGACATGGGTGTCAGAATTTGTTGTTGTCTGAATTTTTTGGACCATAAAATTCAGGGGAATATTTTTGTCAGCCTACTGTTGTGCTTGCATCTGTGGTCATAGTTGTTGTAGGCTCGATGTTTCCGGTCACATCGCCTTCAGTAACGCACAATCCAGAACGTGTGACGTTTTTTTGTACGGTGTCTTTAAGTATGAAACTATTTATGGAAGTTCGCATGCTTCCTACCGTCAGCACAGTAGACAGTGGGAATGAATTCGGTGGTGAAATCTCCCGTATCTTCATTGCACCACATATTGTTATTGACCGGGTCGAGGTGATTTGCATCGCAAATCAGCAGATTGTGCGAGACTGCCTTACCGCTGATCTAAAAGATATATTCACAAAAGTTTTCAACGGATGTCGAACTATTAAATTGCCCCTGGGGCAACCGATTTCACAGTATCGATTGTTGATGCTAAATCTCGATGGTAACCATGAGGCGGTGTTTGAAGTCATTTCCACGTGGAAGGCGCAGGGCGTATTATCGCAGACGTATGTGTCCTCACTGGTTGTGGTCTAAAGCATTCCGATTCAACTCAGCTGAGGATCTGTTTCTTACAGTTGTACTTGCGGCTGTAGTCGTAGTGGTCTTGGGCTCAATGTTTCCGGTCACATCTCCTTGAGTAACGCACAATCCAGAGCGAGTGACGTTTATTTGTACGCCATCTATAATTCAATCTAGGCATACATTGAAGTCTGCACATACACGTACTGTTCAAGCAGTATACAGTCGGAATCTGGTTGCTGGTGTACGTTCCCGTGGCCTCATTGCACCACAATTGGTTCTTGGTTTGGTCTGCATGATCAGCATCACATATGAGCAAGTTGTTCGGTACTTCGCCAGTGTCGGCAATCTACGGGACATTTTGATTGATACGAGAAACCATAGGAACAACTTGCATAAAGGTATCCCCGTGGACATGCTATTTCGCAATATCGTCCGTTAATATCGAAGCGTGTTGGGAGATATGCTGCAGTGTTGGACTGCGCATCGA
This sequence comes from Diplogasteroides magnus, assembly GCA_014805445.1. Lineage (NCBI taxonomy): Eukaryota > Metazoa > Nematoda > Chromadorea > Rhabditida > Diplogasteroididae > Diplogasteroides > Diplogasteroides magnus. The sequence goes on along the minus strand of JACMIF010005569.1, from coordinate 3,490 downwards.
TGTCGAACGCACAACCGTTACCGCAGACATAGGAATTAGTACTTGTCGTTGTCTGAATATTTGTGGCCATGAATGACGGGATTATTGATTTCCAGCCATACTGTGGTGCTTGCGTCTGAAGTCGTAGTGGTTGTCGTCGGCTCGATGTTTCCGGTCACATCGCCTTGCGTCTCGCACTTTCCGGAACGTGTGACGTTGTTTTGTGCGGCATCTATAATATTATACCAGCGTAGGCAAACGTGGAAGGCCGTCTTTCGTGAGGAATTACTGTCCGATAGAAACGCCATTGACATTTCCGTCATAATCGTGTAAATGTGCACCATCATTCTCAACGTTCTCGCGGCATAATGCCGCAAATGTCAATAGTGCTGCTGTTTCTCCACACGGAAAAAATACTGCCAATTCCCCCTCACGATTCAGTTTCAAACTGCCAATATTAGCAGTAAAACTGTCAATATTGGCAGTTTGAAACTGAGATCTGAGGGGAAATGGCAGTATTTTTTCTCTGTGCCTCCCAACGTACTGTTCATGCAGTACACAGTCGGAATTTGATCGCTGCTGTACGTTCCCGTGTCCTCATTGCACCATAAATTCTTCTTGGTTGAATCAGCATGGTCTGCATCACATATAAGCAGGTTGTGCACTACACCACCAGTGCCGCTCAGCTGTGCATTATTTTCATTGGAAATAAGAAACCGTCAGAAGTTCTTACCACAAGTTTTCCTCTTGGGCATGCTATTTCGCAATATCTTCCGTTAATATCGAAACGTGTTGGAAGATACGCCCCTGTGTTGTCCTGCGCACTGACGCGGAAGGAACAACCGTTCTCGCAGACGTAAATGTCAGTACTTGTCGTTGTCTGAATTTTTGCGACCTCGAACGTCAAGGGATTATTGATTTTTCTGCCATACTGTGGTGCTTGCGTCTGAAGTGGTGGCAGGAGTTATGCTGGATGCCGTCGTCGTGGTGCTGAAGAAAGGCAATTGATTGTTACGGTGAGAAAGGCAGTAGTTTATACGTAAATCTTGTGGCTGCGCGCAAATGCCCTAGTCACAAAAATTTTGGCTCTGCTGTAGTTAAGAGATCCCATGGGAGATTAAGAGTCTCTTGGACAGTTTCAGAATCATACACCCATCTAGAGTGGTTGTTTCAGTGGGAAAATAACGCACAATGAGTGGCTAATTGCAAGAAATGTTTTTGTATTGTGAGAGGAACAACTGTACCTGCTGCAATATTCCAGCTTGATGGTGTTTACTTCGTACTGAAATAGCTCTCCACTTCTGACAACCAACGGGCAATTCTGTCCTGTACATTTCTGTACCGCCACCATCGGCCTTGCAGACAACTGGAAATGTGTATCGGCAATCGAAGATCGATGTCTATTTTTATTATTTTTGAATAGAAATGCAGCATTTTGATTATGATCAGGCGCCCATCAGTTTATCTGCTTCGTTCAGTATCGATAAAATTAAGGAAACACTTGGTTTTTTTACCATAACTGCTCAAAATGAATGAATCTCAATGATTCTTGTTTGGGAGCTCCCAAATGAAACTACTCTAAAATCTGTAAATGACGTGGACCGGAAATACATAGGGTAGAGATATTACGTTGTTAAGAAAGTCTTGGTGGTTTTTTTTGTGAACATCTATCTTTATTTAGAGAAGCTGCACAAGTTCAATTTATGTGGTTATGTATAGTAGGCAGGCATGCCATTCTGATATAACTTATGTCGGACTGCGAGCATCTTCTTTCTGCAGTTATGACAAAAAGGAAGTTTTCGCCCACTTGAAGCTCCTCAACATCGGATTTCTCTATTTTTCCCGGACTTTCAAGCAAAGCATTTATGCTTACTAGTGGATTATATTAAGCGTTGGAACTGTCCTCGTCATATGCTAAAAGGATTTTTGATTATGTCTTGTGACTAGGAAATTCTGATGGAAAAGGTAAAAACAGTCAAACGGGTGACAGTTTTTGCAATTAATGTACAGCTCAGCGACAAGGAAACGATATCAAACGGGATGGGGGCAGGTTATTGTCCCACTCTTGTACTGTCCATAACCAATAATAATTATGAACGTTGATACGTGTGAACACAAATAAAAATATAAGTACATTTTTCGTGAAAACTGGTAATATGCTAGTCTGGGCCATTTTTTTTTTGAAAATGCATTCATTATATCCTTTAAGACGAAGTGGTCGTATATCTTGGTAGTTAACTATAATAAGGGGGACGAGCACTATACATAACGCATACGTTTTCCTTGAACAGGTTCAATAAGAAAACCACGAAAAAAGATATGCAAGAATTCGCCATTTTTATAAAATAGGCAAATATTTATACCGATGCTACCTGAATAAGGCATTTAGAGCCATAATCGAATGTGGATTTATAAGCTATTAATAATGCGTAAGTTGCATCCGAAAGATGATTGAGCATATCGATGTAGCCTTTGAAAACGAGCTGTCGTTCTTTTTCGGATAAAAAGGCGTTTTTTCACCTTTTTTCAAAAACAATTGCCCTGAAAAACTCTGTTGGCTGGGAAGTCTCTCACTGGGTCCTGGTGTTGTTCATGACACGGCTCATGCATTAGCACAAGTCGTTTGGAACGGAAAATTCGCTTCGTGAAAATACAGCTAGAGAAATTATCAGCGGTCTTCATGGCAACTATGGATTTCTAAAGCCTACTGTTTGCTGTGTAGTAAATATGTAGCAGCTAAGCTAGGCATACATGTTGGCCAAGGCTATCCAACAACTATCCACTATACAGTTACTTCCTAGCATTCACTGGGAATTTTATATATCTGAATAACAAAAATCACCAAGACATTCTTAACAACCTATTACATGGGCCGAGCCTACATGGGGGCCGAAAATTTTGCTATTTTATCCTCTAACAAGATACACGTACTCACCTACAGGAGACCTTCGAACAGCTTATTATGGAATTATGTCGCTTTCCTATTGAAAAAATCGCAAAGTTAACCCATTTTTTTAGTTTTACGATAGCCTTGGACAGAGGCAAAGGAAATCTACTATCCGATATTTATACGGGGTGGTCCGCCAACTTCCTTATTAATTTCACATACAGTAAACGAAGCAAAAATACTACAACAGTACAAAATACTCAACTTAATATATGTATTCGGATACTTACAACGCGATCATATGTGTAGTTGAAGGAAAATTTGCCGTCCTTGTCCGTGACTGTAGTCTCCAAAATTTCCTCCGAGGTTGTACCAAATAGCGTGGACAGATCAACGAGCGCTACTTGCTCAGCGACTGTGGGAATCTGAATGAATATTTGTTTTATTGGATAGGTTAATTTTGAAGTTAGCTATTAGGGTGTCCCAAAAGTCTTTAGACTTTTTCGATTTTTTTAAATATCTTTGAGGAAACTGAGTTCCACTATCAAACAACTATTGCATAAATATGTCCAGGTCCACACATGTTTACCATGAGCGGGTGATGACGTCACTCCTTCCGATGAC
>JACMIF010005567.1:0-10473 GCA_014805445.1 Diplogasteroides magnus | reverse complement strand
ATTAGTACATATATAGAAAAACTTTACCTCATATTTTTAGAAAATTTTTGACTTTTTCTGTACCAGGACAATATCACTTTTATCGCAGATCGCGTGTTAAAAGAGCTCTGATATCGGACCACGTAGTATAGTAGTTGGAACGCTATGGCCGTGGCGAAGCTGGTTCCAGCCGTAGGCAACACTTTTGGAGAAACATTTAGATCGTGAAATCAACCCTCGTGTTGCAGTGGGTTTGACGATATTTGACTCGGATTTGCAAAACCGGAGCAATTGTAGGCATCTAAATTTGATTGAAATCCGAGATTGCATTTTTCTCGCCTTTTTCTGAACTACCAACCCAGCAATGTTTGTTGCATAAATGAAGGTTCCATATTCATTTGAAAACGCCGCTTTCCTTCCGCAAAAGAATAATGCCTGAAAGAACTGAAGTCATCTGTATTCACATGTGACCATTGATGGAAATTGATTAAAAGACCTTTTTCTTTCTGTTTATCCAGGCCAATCCAAATCCAACTGAGAGAGAACAAACAACAAAAGCGACAGTCATCGCAATTGTCACGATGTTCCTGTCGAATATTTCTCGTTAAAACGCACCATGATTCACAATTCACCTCATTTACGATCTGTTTCTAAATGTGAATGGTCTGAATACTGCAGTGACTCATTCTACTCCCATCATCACTTGAATAGCTGGAGGCCAAAGGTCACCTGGAGAACACTAAACCACCCATGAGAGGAGAACATACCTATTCCACGCAGCCACAACCACGGTTCAACTGCACATTGCCAAGAGTTTCTTATGGGAATAGTGAGAGTATCGATGACTCTCGAATACATCGACACCGGTAGAAGAGATTTATCAATAATACGTATAAAGGCTTACTCGATTGATTCCCATCAACATAATGGAAAGACAATTAATGAGGTCTGCGAAAGAAAGGGTACTCAAAATCTGTGAAAGTTTACTGTAGTGAACAGAGCGAATGGGCGGACCTGAAATTTGCCTCTGAAGGACTTCTTAGTCAAAAACACAATGAGAAGAGGAACATTGATGAAAGTGCACGCAGCTCCCACTATGATGTTGACTGTGTGATTAGGAACAAGTGCGTCCAGGCCAATAATCAACAGTGAAATTATTTATAAAACGATCATTACTTTTTGCAAAGGTAGCATTAACCGTTTCATAGGCACTCATGAAGATGGACGTTACGTAATTTCCCTCCGTCCTAAACGTCACTTTTTGTAGAAGCGGAGAAATTAGATCCAATTTTAAAAATTAGCGCTGCTATGCTTTCAGAAGAAAAGTCGTGTCGTGGAAAGAGTCATTCTTCGTGTGGTCGAGTTTAAACTGTGAGTTGGGTACACTGAAGGAGTCCTTTCACAAGCGCTTGCAGCCTCGTGTGATCTGCTGACGTGGGAATGTATTTATAAATATGTGTGATCTTTTGATAGAGGATACACAATAGTTTTCCTCCGCATAGTAATAAGCCCACAAAAATAGATAAATCTGCATATGTTTCACTGCATTATTTCATTCCTATTGTCTTCAAACAAAGACTTCACTTTCAGAGTCAGAGCCTTCCGTGAGATAATTATAGTAATATAGTAATAGAAAGAATACGTAAATTCGAGAGAGAAGAGACTACGTTGAGTAATTCTCCAATTTCATTGCCTGTCAATCAGCTAATTAGCAGTATTAGAGCGGTTGTGATTAATGGCATCTGGTATCAACGCATTACAATTGAAAAGAAAGGAGATGGATTGACATATCATACGACGCGGTCAGCGAGAATTTTATCCAGAATATTCCACATGGTATCTCAAGTTCAACGAATGCAGATGGCAGAAGTGACTAGCAGTCCCCCCCCCCCTCTACACAGATCGCAATCAATCGAGAATTCGAGATTCCATCTGAAGGTGCTAACGACAAAGTATTTTCAAGTTCTGTTTATTTAAATTTGCTAATTATTAGGTTGAATCATATATTTCATAGTATTTGTGAAATTTCCGCCATAAATTTCTCAGAGAGGTGAGATAGTACGGATATGTTGCATAGTGGACGGACACTTATTGCCATTATGTTCGACAAGTGTGGACGCCATTGCGTACCATCCCTGGAAATTACGAGGTCATAAATTGACTGACCTCCAACTTGGCGTGGGATGGCACTTCCAGTTCTCTAGGCAAGAAAGAATTTTTGAGGGCTATGACAACAGTTGCAATAGTTAGGGGTATCCATAAAGAGAACGGATGCTCACTGAGGCAACAGTTAGCTGGTTCGTTTCGTTGCTGCGACCAATTTTAGAAAAAACGGTTAAAATGACATTTTCATGAACTAATTTATTTTTGACCCATGTCAAAGATGCAACAAACAGGAGTTGTGTCCTTTTATATATTATATGCGCAGTACAAGAGGACAATAATGCCATATTCAAATGAAGGTCCGGTGGCACGAGTTCAATACCCATTCATTTTGACGAGGGTAAACTTTGGGATATTGGATTGAGAGCGTTGAAAGATCATTCCTGATTGTCGTTCCAGCAGGGTTGCTAGGGTGAATAGTGTTATGTGGAACACTGGCATGAGGGAAGATATATAACAGCAATATCATTTGGTTACTTCGCTAGATAATTTTTGGCAGGATCATTTATCGAAAGTTCGGAAAAATAGCCGACTGAGTGTTATGAATTATAGTTGGTCAAAAGGTAATGATTTTTCCTGCCGGGAATTCGCTTCTGATCTCAGAACACTGATTTATTTTTGGTATTACACCAAACACAGAAAATTACTGGCACGTTAAAATCAGAATCACTCTGCGCTGCCTTGAGCAGCAAATCAGTTAGCATGCGGACCACCATTGTGACCAGCCTCGTTTCCAGTGCCATTTCTCACTGGTGTTGTAAGCAAGTGCTAAACCAAAAATAGATATGGTACCTATTGCCATCATCTATCATAGCAACCACAAATTGGTTCATAGGATTCATCTAAGCTCGCGGGAAAAAATCAGAAATCCGTAGGTTGTAGTTCAAAGTTTCAATATTTTTGATGCTTTTCACCCTGTATTCCGCAAACAGCCAGCTCATCAATTCAAAACAGCTTCGTAGAATGTAGTTCCCTAGGCAGTCCACCAACACAAATTTCAGAACAAGGGAATTTTCAAACTCGAGGGCGAATTGTTTAAAAAAATACTATGAAATATATGATTCAACCTAATAGAAACGTGTACCAAAAATATGCCCCCAAACGTCCAAGTTTATGCTCCTGAATATGTTGTGGATTTTCGCATGAATAGGTGGAATGAGAAGAAGGTCGCAGGGCACAAGGTGCGATAAGCTTCCATTGGTAATGACAGCCAAAGGACGAGAAGTCATTTATCATCACCCTAGCACAGTAATTATCACTTGTCTCATTCACTTTTCATGTCATGCACTGCATAAACATGCCACACAGACACAGCCGGTCACGGGCGGGCCTCGCTCCTTTTTTTCTCCCGGTACTCCACCGCGCGCTATCTATTGATGATAGCCCCTATCCATAATTATCATAGACTCCTCACATCATACCTCACTAGCTGCCACAGTTACCAGCTTCAGCCGCAGTAAGGAAGCGCGGCGCGATTTTTCGCAGGTGGCGCTTTTTCGATTCCACGGCATGTTTTGCATCGCCCTAGCTCAGGCAAAAAAGTTATCTCGAAGGTTCAAAAGGCAAAATGTAACCAACCGAAGGATCGATAACTGTGAATTTTCTTTTCGCTCAAGTTTCAATATTCGCGGGGTTACAATGGAAATAGTGGAAAAAATCGAAAACTTTTCTACGTGCAGCTAGGTAATTGTGCTTCTCCCAGTTGGTGGGTAATAGAAAGAGTATTAATACTACGATATATGGACAATTTACGTCTTGAAATACAGCCACTGTATCGAAAAATGTTGTTTTTGGGTACATTCCGGTATGACTTTTTGACAAAAACATTAATAACAAACCACGTTTAGGTTTTTCCTGGTTCCCCAGACAACGTTTTAATACTACTACTATTGCGCACCAACTGGGAGAAGCACAAGGACCTAGCTGCACGTATAAAAGTTTTCGATTTTTTCTACTATTTCCACCGTAACTCCGCGAATATTGAAACTTGAGCGAAAAGAAAATTCACAGTTTTTAGTCCTTCGGTTGGTTACATTTTGCCTTTTGAACCTTCGAGATAACTATTTTGCCTGAGCTAGGGCGATGCAAAATATGCCGTGGAAGCGAAAAAGCGCCACCTGCGAAAAATCGCGCTGCGCTTCATTACTGCGGCTGAAGCTGGTAACTGCGGCAGCTAGTGAGGTATGATGTGAGGAGTCTATGATAATTATGGATAGGGGCTATCATCAATAGATAGCGCGCGCTGGAGTACCGGGAGAAAAAAAGGGGCGAGGCCCGCCCGTGACCGGCTGTGCATCACATTTCTGTTGCTTTCACTCAATCAACTAGCACACGAAACACTGACAATTGACTGTAGAGCTACTGAAGGGATGCAATCGATCGAACAAAGGGTACAGTAACCCTGGAATTAGGCAACGCGTGGGCGCACGCGCAGCGGTCGTAGGTCTACCGGTCCACAATAATGATTCAGGAGCAAGAACGTGGCACGATAAAAGAGAAGTCCGAGAAAAGCATGCCGTGCGCATTTAGCCGGGTCTTTTGGTCTTTGAGAGGAAGGGGCGAGAGAGAAAAGACGTGTGAAGACCAGTGAAGAGAGTTAGGAAGGACCACGTATTTAGAACAACAATGTTTATTCACTTTAAAACGAGATAATAATGCATTTGAAATATCAAAGAGACCTTGTGCAGAAATTGCGTAAACGCATCAACTCAATTCTTAGACAATAAAGGAGGGGGAAAGGGTGCATTGGATAAAACACTTACGAAAGGAGATTAGAGAGAATTGGCTCACTAGAATCTCGCATTTACTAATTACCCATCAAAGATCGGTCGCTGTACAAAATACTACAAAATACAGGGTGTCGCTATCAATGACTTTGCTGCAATTATCATTCGTCATGTCTCGAGTTGTCTATCACCTTCTCGAGATAACAGCTCCGCGGAGATTAGACGAATTACAACTAAAGTCATGGATACCGTCACTCCACAAAATACCCTGATTCCCGTACTGATTTCATTCTCATGATAAACATGGATCTGATGATGAAGATTCATTGTCACAATATGGTGTGAAATTGACTTGACTTTGGTTCGGTTGGTCTGATCTTCTTTCGAGTGTCAATGCCATGCAGGGCACGCAGATGTCTCTTGATGATATCGGTTCGGTTCTGAAACTATTGTAGCTTGATCGATAATTCAGTCGGCTACGGTATCTGCTGACTATCGATTGATTAAAAAATTATCTAATGCTCATAATTGTAAGGTGAATGAGAAACCATTTCGCAAGAAGGGTACGATATGTGGACTACCGACTTTGAACTGACATGGAGAGGGAATAATCGATAGCCAGGGAAGATACGGTAAATATTGATCAACTCACCGTTCTGAAGTGACACTTTGGACACTGGAAGGGTTTCTCTCCCGTGTGAGTGTACATATGTGTCTTGAGTCGAGTATTACGACTGAAGGAGGAATGACAAAGGGAACATTTGTAGGGATGAGAGACGATTGGTCTGAAATGAATACATAAATTTTTTTCCATCGAATGGACATTAATAAAAACAATTGAAAATGTACATTGACACCAGCAAATTTTGGGCACTTTGGCTGCCAAATATATGTACATTGACGCGAACATGATGAAACGAAACGTGCTTCATTTGTTAGCAACTATATCATCATTATAGCGCAAATGTTCAAAAGGTACTGTGGTCTTTTGAAATACGCTATACGTACGCACGCCTAATCTTTACGAAATGCGCACTTTCGCCAAAACGGTGAAATGCCTTGTCGTTTTTGTCCGTTTACCATAAGATTGAGTTGACTGACCGCTTTATATGCCTCCGACCATCTTTCCTTTCTTCCTCTGATTGAAATTCTGTTGTTGGTGTAATTTCTTCACTTTGAGTGACATCTACAGCGACTATCATTTCCAAGTGATTGAAATGCAGTATGTACCTTCGCTGTTGCACATGTCCAAGTGGGGTGAACTATTGCTAGAAGGTCCGCTCTCTTCATCGGTGATATTACGTTTCTGCATTTCTTGAGAAGAACTGGTGCGCGGTGATCGATGATCCTTATCGCGACCTGAATTGACAAGTTAGACAAAGGATCAGGGTAGGTTATGATCTAGGGTTTGAAAAACTGACTACTGCTGCATGTGGAGGTTGATGGTTGAGGTAAGAGAAACGGTGAGACAATCTGCGACCCCACCATGGTTTCTGAAAAGAAAGTTTTGCTTGAAAATCTTTAAAGAGCAGCTTATTGATCGTGATTCGATGAAGTGAAGATACTTACTGTTGCTTTGTTGTGAGGCTGATGGATGGTAAGTGATTGATGAAAGAGTCGAGTCGTTGTGTTCGAAAGTCACAGTGAATGGCATCGTGTAATCGACGAAGGGAAGGCAACCGAAGGCGGCAGGGATAATCGAAGTTTCTGCAAGTTTCTGAGCGATAATTTGAATTTACTTTAGTCAATCAATGATTTCATTGCTGGAAAGTAAAGTACATTTTTGTTCGTCAAATCCAGTCGGAAACCCTAAACCTGTCGCATATGCCAGTATAAACTGTCGAAGAGATTTAAAAGGCTGGAATTCAGTCGCTCCATTGTTGTCTTTCACAGCCTAAAAATGATTTTCCGAATATATTTCTCTCAGAACGTATAAGATGGTTATTGAATGGCCGTATAACACGTTCCGCCAATTCCATTATGTTTGAACCAACGCATAAATATTCGAAAATATTCTTTTATCGTTTATTCTACACCATGAACCGTTCGAAAATAACCATAAAGTTGGGTAGTTTCCATTCATTGCCATAGTGAACCTCATCTGGTATCTTTTCTTTACCATATTTTGGTTCGCTTGTTTGCCCACTGTGACTTCATCACTCTATAATGTCCGATGAAGCTGTTCGCAAATCAACTTGTGGTAGTATAAAAGATACTCACGTCTATGATTAATAACTGTAGTGTGCAGTACAGTTAGTTCCCTCCTTCTGGTCAATTCTTGCTGTAGTTGCTCGTGAAGCTGTAGTGGCGAGGTGGAATTGAGTGAAGCTGCCGTACTCCACATCTGACATAAAACAAATTTATAGGGATATATTTATTTCACTACGAGAAGATAGACGAGTACCTATGGTGGTTTCAATATTATAGAGCGAATTTTGATGTTGAACATGATGTGAGGGGAGCAGATTACATACGGGGATGAAAGACAGCCGCATCGCGGACATTTACATCATAACGGTGAATTGGACATATGAGCCACAATTCCTAGTATTATCGTGGCTGAACTGTCAGATCTAGGTACATTTAGGATACCAGGGGAAAGGTTGATGAGATTGTACTGTCGAACGGGGTGGGGCACTCATAGAATGAATAAGGCAAAACTGGCATTTCTCGTAGATACTATTCCTGATGCGCTTGATTCATTCCGAGCGTTTCGCGGATAATATTATTTCATTGCGGTGGAGTACATTGAATCATCTGAGAATAGACGTTCCGTCACAAAAATGAAGAGACTATTTGAGCAAGAGTGTAACGACGATGCCATATTGACCTACTTTCTCTTGTCAACTGTTGCAGTTTTGGCGTTTGCAGAGGCGCAACAAATCAGCTCATCTTTAGTAAATGTTATGGAATGATGAACATAAAATATCCACCGTTTCACGGTTTCAACGTAAAATTGTCATTCATCATTGGTTTCTACAGGCGCCCCGAATATTTGCGCCATAATGGTGAAATGGACGGAAGCGCCGTGATATTTCTGGCTCAACTGCTCTACCTACCGCATGAAAAGCCATAATTTTCCTCCGCACAGCGTTGCAGCGATGCGCGGAAGAAAAAGGAGGGCGAAAAAAGACAGGATGATGAATTAGCCAGACAAGGAAGTGAAATGCGAATCCCCTTCCTCTTCCCTTATCTTGATTTTGTAGTTCACCGGGATCAGACAAATTCCTGATCGCGCGTGTGCGTGCACTAAATTCCTGTTGTAAGCACAAGATAAATTAGGCGAAAGTCGGACAAGAGCACTGTTATGGTGAAATAGAGAGGAGCATCGGCAGCTCACGACACTGTATGCCGCTGCTTTGTAAGTGTGAAAATGAATCTAGTTGGAGCTAAAATTAGTGAAACTCAAATGAGATTGGTTTGACACGGATAGATGATCTGATGTCGGCCCCACCCCACCATTTGCCTAATATAATCAAGATTTTTCGCTCTTGATCAGTTCCTTGGAGATGTAGCCTTTCATGTCAATGTTGCACTATCCTACAATTGCTGGGATAGAACGATCGCCAGAGAGAAAGGGGAAAAGATAGAGTGTCTTACATCCCTGATATCTTTTGAGATTTCTCCTCTCTAACTCATAGACAACTGCCCAGCAGAGATTGGGACAGCGAAATTGTTCTAAATATAGAGATTCCTGCAACGAATACGATTGCGGGTCCGGGAAGTATCTTGCAGAGACCTTTTCTTCCTGACACGTTTTTCACTGCCCATTGTGCACTTGTGATCATTGTACCACTCCACTACACCTTTCTATCAGATTTCTCTCCTAGACTAGTTAGCTTAATTGGTATAATAAATAAGATCGAATGTGCAGCTATGAAGAAGAGAATGTTGATAGTAAAGGCAGAAAGAATGGCAAAGTGCATTCCTGCGACCTCATTCGCCCAGTCGTCACCAGGGTTTTGAAACGACGGCACGATAGGGAGAACAGACAGATGAAGTGCACTTTGACATTCTTTCTGCCTTCACTAATGATCATGAGTGCAATAACCGTGCATGAGCAAAACCTGATCGTTTCTCCTGTTATAGCACTAATTCTTCCGCTTGGGGTTGGGGAGCCCTCTGGTCATTGGTTAGTAAGAGGTCATTGGTAAGGAAGCCCCTTAGCCCACGGTCCTTGGGCGTCACCTGCATGTGATTGATGTTTGCTGTTGCTGTTTTGAGATAAAAGGACAAAGTAGCGAGGGGGATAAACTTGATCGTGTCTCCTATTTAGCCAGCATTAGTGTCTGCGTTTTCTCAAGGAATCTTTGATGACCGCGGTGATCAAAAAAGGACGGGAGCATGCAATGAAAGGAAATCACCTTAATTGGTCAGATCGGACTAAAACACAAAACTCATCCAACCGAGGACGCCCGGTAGGGTTTGCAGGCTGTATGTGAATGTGGCGATATTTCACTGATCCTATGCCCCTGAGTATATCATAAATAAAAAATTTCGTGGGACATAATCAATATCGCATACTATTATAAGTACTTGCGAACCCGAAAAACTACCATGCATTATGAGTAACAGAGAATAGAATATCAGTTCTTCCAACCCTGCTGGAGACGCTTCTCATTTTTGCATTATTTCGAAGATTCTTGGAACAGCCATTTCGTTCGATTCACTTTTATCTTTACTTCTTGAAACATATAAAATCATCTCACAAGAATAATGAACATGATAAACGGAATACAAACATTGCAAAAAGACGTTGTACGAAAAACAGATGACAATTCGGGACCAAAACGCATAAAAAATATTATCAAAATTTTAAAATAAGCACTTGGGTTCGAGAGTATTTACAGAAATGAACGAAATTCTGAAAGAATCCGTATCCGCTTGTATCTCTTATCACAATAAAAAAAGCAACAAAATATAAAATTTTGGGAAGGAGATTCAAGTTACTTGCGAGTTTTATTCAAATTAATTCTTCAAATTCTAATTCCCTAATTGGTTGGAATCTCCATATCTATTTTTCACTGACAATATATTCCGAGTCTTTCGATGATTATTTAATTCTGTACTGAAATACAAAAGAGATTTTGCACAGAAATGGAAATTCATCAATAAAAAGTCTTCAAGAAAAGAAGAAAAGAAGCGAATAAACAATTTAGCACGTGAATGAACGGATATTAGATAATATAGCATTGACTTATTAGGATTCTCTTGTCTATTATTTATCCTTTGAGGATCAATCTTTCTACAATAAGGAAAGGATGATGATAATAAGCATGTCTATCGATGACCAAATAATGAGTGTAGTAAAAGATCATGCGTCTTTCATGGTGGAATATGAATGAAAGACGGTTTGGACATTTGCGCCAAAACGTTATAGCCAAAACATCAAACCGCAATTACGCCATAATGGTGAAATACACTCTGGAGTTGTGCATGACACGACGGCGCATGAGTCATTATGGCGTAAAAGTCCTGGTTCAATGTCCTTCACCGCTCGTGATAATATACAGTCCAGCCCAATCCCCCAAGCAAACGGGGATCCCGGGGACTCCCGGGGAGTCTCCTGACATCCCCCAGTATTTTTCTAGCTGGAATGGAATAA
>JACMIF010005566.1:0-10474 GCA_014805445.1 Diplogasteroides magnus | reverse complement strand
ATCACGTGACTGAGTAGTCAATGACTTATCCCTCCTATCCAGTCTCTTGACTGATCAGTCATATTCAGCCAAGACTACTCAGTCAAATGCACAACCCTAGTAGGGAACGACTTATGGACTGACTTTTGTCTGAGCTCTCATTCGACTGGCCGTCTTTGATGAGCAAGAGAGTTCGAATTTTCTCGTCATCAAAGGTTTTCATGCATGTCTTTCCAGTCAAACACGCAGAATATATACTGCTAATTCCCCCATTCTGATTGATACTGCCAGACATTGACCGTTAAAACTGCCAATAATGGCTGTTCTTTTTCTCTGTATGAATGAGTAATTGGTCGTAGAGACATCATTTTATCACGTGTAAAAACCAATTTGACTAGCGTTTTGTAGTGATTCTGTATACCTTTTCAATCATTCATATGTTCAACGTAAATCAACGATGCGTTCAGGTTATTCTCTGTCCATCTCTCTGACAAACACCCAAAAATCCGACATTTTGAGGTGAGTTTCAAATTCTCAGTTGGGAATATTTATTGGCCTATCTACTCAATTGTAAGTTAGTTTCTTGCCTAAGTGAATAACTCTCCGTCCAACTTCATTTCCTTTTCGTTCGGATGAGTTATTATCAAAGAAATAACCAGTCCAAACTTTTGGTCGATACGACTGGGATCGAAAATGTTCAAAGGCTGTGAATAGCCAAACCCGTTAGTTTGAATTTTTCCCATGGGCTGTTATTTTTAATCATGTTTATTTAACTATATTTTAATTTTTCAGTGCAATATATGCATGGCGAAATTCCGTACGTATAACTATATGGCAGATCACCGCCGATCGGTAAGTTATTTCAGGTGAATTTCAAGAGTGCCATGGGGTGAAACAGTTGTGTTATTGTGGGAAAAAATTATTTTTGAGACAATAGAACAATTTATTGTTGCATAGATGCTAGTGAATCTATTGTCTTCAATATTTTCTCCGACAAATCACGTATTCTCAATAATTTTATTACAGCATAAGGACGAGGAAATACGCAACTTCAATTGTGATCAATGCCCTCTCAAGTTCACAACTCATCGTGGTCTTAGCGTTCACAAGTTTGAGGTAGGATATCACAAATACATTCATTGCATTATCTTGACAAGTTGATACTCATAAAAACATGCTACCACTACTAATGGATGAAATGCCATCCGGCGCCTCCCGACTGGTTTATCAGAAAATTGTATAGTATTTGTATCTCATTTCGATATTTATTGCCTGTCGGGAGTCTCCTCGTAGAATTTTTAATTGATGTAAAATGTAATGCAATCCTAAATCTACCGATTTCAGGTGCATGGAGATACGACTAACGCGGCTAAGAAAACGCCGATCATGTGACTTATTTTCATTTTCCATATAGCAAAATATTCGTTGCCATTTTTGCTTTACCGGTTATAGGTAGCAATTAGGGTTTCCTATTCGGGAGTAGAGTGCATTCGTCTGTTGTCTGAATCAAGAGGAGCGGTTGTCTGTTGCATGAATGAGACAACTGCTCCTTTGAAATCAGACAACAGAATGCACCCTACTCCCGATTTAGAAACCCTAGTAGCAATGATGCATAGCCTGAAAGAAATTATATTGTCATCTTATCAACGAGCAATTTTAGGCGAAATGGAGTACGAAGAAGTTTGAGGAACCAGAACAAGCAAATGGACCAGGATAAGGGAAACGAAGAGAATGAGGACATAAAAATGGAGGAGGAGACATTCGATGAGGAAAACGAGGTGAGCGAGACTTGGGTAAAAATTAGGGTGTCGTAAATGGGACTATATCGACAGCCGCCATGAGGTGTATTCGAGTAGAAAACACGACCGGGCGATTATAGACGCAGAAGAAGAAATGATGTACTTCATGTCCTGCTGTCAAAATAGTCCCATTTACGACACCCTAATACGCTGACATTATTTAATATTTACGATATATGTATAATAGGTTGGTATGAGTAGATAGTCTTAAAAAAATTTTATTCACGAATTTTAATAATAATTAGTATTTCTTCACTTATGGTATAATTCTCAGTTCAAAGAGCTACAACTCTGAATAGTTCTTGCGGCAATTTTATACTCATCAAGCATATTCAGAATGCAATTCTATGGCCGCAATACTCGAGAAAACTGGTGGAGGAACTCCGGTCTTGCAGTATGATTTGCGTTTTTTGCTACGCAGTCCAGGCAAACTTTGATGCTCTGAAAAGACACGCGGATGAGGTAAGCGGATTGCACTTAGTATGTAAGGAATGAGGTAAAGATCATCTTTATGTGGAAGCTGAGCTATAAACACACCTTTATAAAAACAAACAACTTGGCACCTTTCAAACTCCGTGAAAAAGTCGGGCGCTTCTTCACTGCGAAACATACATTCAATCGACATAATAACTAAATATAACTTGATCCGTGTTCAACCATTATTTTTAGTGGATATGAAGTTTGACTTTTGTAAATTTCTACACTTGTCTGGACTGCTGAATTTATAAATTTCAGACCCACATGGGCATGATGAATCCTTCGAAGAATAATCCACTCGTTCTACTCACAAACGATGCAGAGGGGAAGAGAGTCAGGGCACGATGTGAGGAAGAGCTGAGGAAGAAGGAGGAAGATAACGAAGAATATGATTTCATTACTGGGCAAAATGCCCTAGCACAGCTCTCTGAAATTTTTAAATGTAAATGAAACCATCAATTTTTCACCTTTTTTCATTTTCCCTTACTCGATAGCGAAGTTAATCCGATTTCTTTAGCTTTAAGATTAGCGTTGTTATCCAATTTGTATTGCAAAATAAAAGCAATTGAAAATACTTTCTTTATTCTGTGCAAAGAATTCGTGTGTCGCACGAAAATGCTGCGTCAACACAACAACTGTTAGCGAAAGCGAAATCTCTAAGCGCAAGGTCTAATTTCAAACGTTTTCAGCGTTAAGGAACGCTAAGCGGGAATTCGCTTTATGAAAATAAAGTGCAACTTGTTTCTTTGTGTGCATATCATTTGATCATCATAGTCTAGGATTCATAGAGGCAGACAAATTAGATGCTATGTCGCACTTTAAATCCATAATTCGATTGCCACTCTAAAGATGAGGCTGAATGAATCCGGGGACAGGAGTGCCGGGAGGGGGAGGATAGCCAAATGGGGACGGAGCCATAGGTGGCGGTGCCATCATGGGCGGAGCACCCGGTGGAATGGATCCGGTGACAGGAGTGCCGGGAGGGGGAGGATAGCCAAATGGCGACGGAGCCATAGGGGGCGGGGCCATCATGGGCGGAGCCATCATGGGCGGAGCCATCACAGGCGGAGCACCCGGTGGAGCAATGGGCGAAGGCGGAGCGGCTGCGCGGTCTCGTTGCTGCTTGTAGTGTTTGCTGCAAGTAGAGCTCTTAGATCTCAGACCGCAGCGCGAGAGCACATGCGTTGCGGCTCAGCTGTTAAATTAATGAAAACATTCTCACCAGGCACACCAGACACAGCAGATGATCAGCAGGATCACGACTACGATTCCCAAAGCGCTGGAAATGGAATGCCATTAATTTAAACCCCTTTTATTTAAAATGCGGTGGTATAGTCGCATTGAGAAAGGAAGATATTGAATGAGCTCCCGGAAGACCGATTAGTTTTTCTTATGGAGTTTTCGGTGCGCCAAAAATTGATTACTCGATTAGGAAACGAAAGACTCACACTGCTTCTGCGAATAAATCATTTTTTGCCTTCTTGCGAGTGGACGTTTCGATTCGGCAGTTGCTGCAGTATGCGTCGCTTGTGGGGCATAGGAGAAGAAGTGGAAGAAGAAGGACGAGGGGAGCCGGGCCGGTCATTGAGCTGGAGGAGGAAATGAGGAGTCGACCGATTAGAAAGGGCGCGAGGATGAGAATGAGACGGGATTTCAAGGGAGTACGTGCACTTTCACGTTTACCATATTCATGCTTTGAATTATTTTGATGAAAAAATGAAATTATTATTTCTATGACTATTGCTGAGATAATTAAAATGTTTTATCGTTGCAAGACATTCATGTAGTAATTTCACGCTTATTGGGCGAATGCGAGTCTAAACAGGCGGTGTGAATCCAATGGAGTACGGCGGTCCGTTGGGAGCCATTGGGGAAGCGACTGGAGGATAGACCATAGGGGGCGGTGCTACGATGGGAGGAGCTACTCCAAGGGGCGGGGCTACGACGTTGGGGATTACGGTAGGAGGAGATACCAGGGGAGGAGCACTGGGTGGCGCGGCGACATTGCTTCGACGATTGCGCCGTCTTCTCGGCGAACTGCTGGAGTCTCGATTATCCTTGTATTACCTGAGAACAATTTTATCATGATCCTTCACGGAATAAAATGCTCATTTCAAATATCGCCTTCATTAAAGAAAAAAACATTAACATTTAATCTCTAGAAATGTCGAAATAAGAGAATAATTATTGTGAAAAACTGAAGTAGTAATTTCTACAGCTGTTGTTTAAAAATGTTTTTATCACTGCAAGACATTCATGTTGTAATTTCACGCTTATTGCGGGAATGCGAGTCTAAATCGGCGTATTGAATTCAACGGGGTACGGCGTTCCATAGGGAGCTACGCCAAGGGGCGGGGCAACTACAGTAGGATGCGGTACAAGGGGAGGAGCATTGGGTGGCGAGACGACGTCTCTTCGACGATGACATCGTCTTCTCGGCGAACTGCTGTAGCCTCCGTCCCTCTTGTAAGCACTAAAACAGAGCGTCTGTTCGCAATTGAAAACTTTTTCTATGCTTTTTGACAGTAATAAATGGGTTCTGGCAAATAATCTAATCTTTAAAATGCCAAAATTTCACACACAATAGAAATTCATACATGTAGAGGAATACGACAATGATACCGTGAAGATCACGAGGGCAATCGCGCTGAAAAAAGGATCATTTTGCAACAAAAAAATGAAGGATTGCAATATATTCACGTTGAACCATGTATCAGCGGTTATCACATTTTTTGATATTCTCTCATTTGGGACAAATAAATAAGTATTTAGCTGATGCAGGCTCTCTAGTCCCTAGTCTTACCATAAAGCGGCTGAAGAAATCCCTTCGTTTTTGGTTGCCGGTGGAGGTTCGGTGTGCCTAAATGAAATTCACAATATTTTGCCAAAACATACTTAGAATCACTGAGGTCACATATTCGGGAAATGATACGGATTATCGTGAACGACACAAGCTCAAGATGCAACGTTAAACTAACTCTTTCGTGAGAGTTTGCACCCAGTTGGGATCACAGATTGAACGTTTGATGCAAACACGCGAGATACGGTATCATACTTCACCGGCTGTCAATGATTGCTTGATACCCAATTACTAACCCGTTCGAATCTTGCGACATCACAAGATGAATGAGGAGAAGAAGTAGAATGATGGCGATGAGAATGCGGGGCATGGAAGGGGATACGAAGAGAGTCGACCGAGTGGGAGGTGAGCGATCGCAGAGAATGAGCATCACTTAAATTGTTTTCGAAGGTTGCACGTAGGGACCATGAATCGAAGTACACTCATTGTAAATTGCATTTCTCATTCGCTAATCCACTCGGAGCGGTTGTCTAACTACAAAAAATCATCAAATTTAATCTCATTGAAAAATTGTGAACAAAAACAGGAAGAAATAATTTCGATGACTCTTGCGGAGTTGTATAAAAATGTTTTGTCACTGCAAGACATTAATTTAGTAATTTGAAGCTTATTAGGCGAGTGCGAGTCTAAACAGGAGTTGTAAATCCAGCGGGGTTCGGCGGTCCGTTCGGAGCCATTAGGGAAGCTACGGGAGGATAGGCCATAGGGGGCGGAACAAGGTTAGGCGGAGCTACGCCAATGGGCGGGACCACAACGCGAGAGGGAGCGAGGGGCCATGGCGACCATGGCGCCGTCCTCTTCGTCCTCCTTCGGCCTCTCGCTTCTTCCTGAGAACAAACACCCTTAGAATAGTATGCTTTTTAGCAATAAAAAATGGAAGCACGCAAATCCACTTCTCTTTGTTAGAGTGGAGGGAAGAGGAAATGTTAGGATGTCGCTTTCAAGGCATTTACTGCATTCGTCATGTCTCTATTCTCATCGGTGCGGTTGTCTATAAAATGCGGAGACAGCCGCACCGCTGAGAGTAGAGCCATGCCGAATGCACTAAATGCCTCGGGGGTGGGCGCCAAAGTTGGCAGAACGACTAAAATATTCCGTCTCTCTCTCCATCGTGCGGTCATGTCTGGCGCATAGGGAATACCGCACCATGGAGAGAGATGGAATGTACTGTTTTAGTCGCTGAACCAACCCTGGTGGCCGCAACAGTAAAATTTGAAGGACAAGGAGATTAAGATGAGACATGGAAGAAGTGTGGGGGGACCGAATACTAGTGTTAGCTATTTCATTTTTTCGCGTCATCCGCTCCTCTGATCGGTCGTCTCGTACTTGCTAAAGATGACCGCACGGGGAAGAGTAATGACGAAGAGTGAACCAACTATTCGAACTATTCGAACCATTCGAATACTTCGAATAGTTGGTTTACTCTTCGTCATTACTCTTCCCCGTGCGGTCATCTTTAGCACGTACGAGACGACCGATCAGAGGAGCGGATGACGACAAAAAATGAAATGGCTAACACTAGTATTCGGTCCCCCCACACTAGTATACACTCATTTCAGAAAACGCACGCTGATCAAGCTGTCGGACTTTGGCATTTCCAAGGTGAATAAAGACAAGGGCTCCGTGGACATTTGCATCATAGTGGTGAAATGGGCATATCCTGTCGGCAAATGTCAAATGGCGAGTGCCCATTTCACCATTATTGCGCACATATGCTTTGAGCTCTCGTCTTTAACACTATCCACGATTATCAGAAGCATCACTTCTCCAAATTGTTCATGCTTCAAGTCTTCTGAAAACCCAGAGTATAAGCAGGGAAAAAAGTTTATTATTATACCTGCCTACTAGGGGTTCAAAACGGTAAATTCTTAGCCATTCTTCCCCCCCCCCCCCCCCGGTTATCTATGAGGGAATGATACAACCGCGCGGCGGAGAAGAATGACAACAAATTTACCGCTTTTGAACCCTACTACCTACAGGAGCTGACGACTCGCGGCGTTGCATCCACTCTCATTGGCACTCCCAATTACCTGTCGCCGGAGATCTGCGAAGGTTCGCGCATTTATTATTCAAGTAAACGGTGTTCAAGGCCGTCTTCTCTTTGTTGAGAGTAAAATTATTCAAAATTAGGTCTGAAAATGACGAAATATCACGCAAATGGAGCATAAGACGAAATTGAAAGAGGGTTCATATTCGGTGTATTGAGTTGGTCTGCATGAATTATACCACGAATCTTCGATCTGCCTGTAGTTATTATCGGGTGCAATACAAGAGTACCGAAGACACCGAAAAAAATACAGATGCGCCATCGTTTTCGT
Source organism: Diplogasteroides magnus (assembly GCA_014805445.1). Classification (NCBI taxonomy): domain Eukaryota; kingdom Metazoa; phylum Nematoda; class Chromadorea; order Rhabditida; family Diplogasteroididae; genus Diplogasteroides; species Diplogasteroides magnus. The sequence goes on along the minus strand of JACMIF010005566.1, from coordinate 3,041 downwards.
TATTATTACTGCGCAAATGCGCTCCTGTCTTTCATAACCCTCAATGTCTTTACAGTTCCTCAAGCTCGACTGTATTTGTAACTAATTCTAAGCATCTCCATGCAGCAGAAAGGCAAAAACAGTTGCCCAAAAATCTATCCACCAAAAAATACATACAAAATGACAAAATTTTAGGCCGGGCCTACAACCAGAAGTCGGATATTTGGGCACTCGGGTGCGTGCTGTACGAAATGTTCATGGTGAGAGCATACTTTTATATTAAATTTATTTATATTCATTTTTAAAAGTTTTTATGAGAGCCATGGTCAAACTGCCAACCATAGTTGCATTCATATGTAGTGCTCACCAACTAGAAAAAATTATATTCATGTCCGAGAGTAATGATATTATATTTCAGCTGCATCGCGCTTTTGACGGCGACAACCTTCCGGCAATCGTGATGAAAATCACTCAGGTATATTTAATATTGTCGCACAATGTACGCTGCAATGTTGAATTGGACAGATACGGCGACGTAATGTGACAGCTCAAGTTTCATTTCACCATTATGATGCAAAAATCCATTTCCTAGGGGTCTTTCACCCATCGTTTCACGGCCCTGCAGTTGTTTGCGCAGCAGTTGTAGAAAAACGCCATAAGAGACAAAGTGAAAACTGCCACACTACGCACACAGAAAAATACTGCCATTTCCCCCCAATTCGTCGTCATTCTTCTCCGCCGCGCGGTTGTTCAGGGCGGAATGGGACAACCGCGCCGCGGAGAAGAATGACTACAAATTGGGGGGGGGGGAAATGGCAGTATTTTTTCTGTGTGCGTTTGTGCGCTACAGTAGTAGAGAAACACCCAAGATATTTACAGTCATATTTTCCACAACCATTTTACGAAATGAAAATTGCCACATTTTTCAAGAGATTGTTGCAGCAACGTTATCCCGCTCTGGGCAATCATGTCTCGGAACAGTCACGCACTCTTGTGCAACGGCTACTATCCGGGAACGAGGACAACCGACCGCCAGTCAAGGGTCAGTATTTCCGCGATGGTAGTTACTATGGATGGAACGTTATTGACAGCCGTTCATTGCTAACTTTCTTTCCTGCGGCCTTCTCTGTGAAGTGAGAAGCGACCACTAGAAATGAATTTAGACGACCGAAAATTAACGGCTGTCAATAACTTCCCATAATGCGCTTCCTACTAGTCACTGTTAAAGCCCGCGATTTGAGAGGTGAAAGGGCGTTGAGAGGATGAATGAATGTTTAGAGGCAGAGATAAAGCACTAGCTTTAACGGTGATTACTACAGGGTCAGGTTCCCACAAAAAATACCATATTTTTGCTTGCTCAATGCACTTTACTCCGATATTCCGTGTCTATTCATAGTGGCTTGGCATAATTCGGCTATTTTTCTAAACGGCTCATATTTTTCATCATTTCTTGCCTTCTTACTCTCATTTTGCAGGCGGAAGGGTATGTAAAATGTAGAGTTTCTAATGTGTTTCACAATCTCAATAATACTATCGCAATTTACCAACTGCGAAACATAACCTAAAAAAAGTCATGGTGTCATACTGTACTTATATGACTCATACATAATTCAATGTGATTTCAGAACTGCTAACATGTCCCCTAGTGCTGCCCTACACGCTCTCTGTTGCGCTGGACACAGGGCGGATCATGGGCAACCCGTACGAGGTAATCGATAGTATTTCAAAAGTGGCGGTATAGACCCCGAAACGCATATTTCTAACTTCCCTATTCTGGTCCGAGCGGGCGTCTTTCAGCCTCACAGACAACCGCTCGAACGAAAATAGGGAGGTTAGAAATATGCGTTTCGAAGTCTTTAAGTGGCGGTAAAGTGTAGTTCTCATTCGTCTAATCTCCGGGGAGCGATTGCCTCCACTTTAGATGGAAAACCGCTCCGAACACTCACTATATTACGTTCCTCCATCCTAGTCCCGTTCTTGTTCAGCAACAAAATATTAATTAATTAATTAATTTGCAGCGAAAGAACCGCACTCCTGCAGCCATTCGAGCTAGAAGTACATCTTACTCCAACGCCTCTACTGCTATGCTAAAGTTCGTTTTCTATTATGTACACTTTCTGAATAGATACATATTCGTAATACGTTTCTTTCATTTTTTGAGCCACTGTCTCCCCATTTTGCGTGATATTTTGTCGTTTCTCTAAACGCTATTGATTCCGAAAATGTTTCAAGAGCGAAATATTGGCAAACGCCACAGATCATTTGAGATGCATACAAACAAAGACTCGTACTTTACATTAAAGCAATGATTCGCAAAAAAGGATGACAATATGTTCTGTTTTAGCCGGAGCTCACTGGCACCGGCCTCGAGCTCGTACGGGTGGGTTTCCGAGTGCGTAGTATAGTAACAGGAAGATGATCAATAACACTGCTTATTATTCGTGTGCTAGAGAATAAGTCAACAGTTGTGTGTGATCTAATAGGTTACGCTATCTACAGCTTCGAATAGCTATACATGATCTTTTTTTAATTTTAAGAAAAAATTCATTCAGAGCCCCTTCAAGAGGCGCGACGATGACGCAGACGCAATCACCGACGACTTCATTGTTCCCGGGCAGGAAATAATTTCTTGTAATGATTTGTCCATTTCAACCCACAATCACCAACTGTAATCATTTCTTCATTGTCTTGTGATATCATTGTTGAATTTGAGCTACGTTAATCGGTGATGTGTAGGGGAAAGACAACGGCATTATGGGCACTAGGCTACTAGCGCCCATAGCCTAAGGCTAGTGTGGGGGTAGGGAGTACGTTATTGACAGCCGTCCATTTCTAGTCCTCTAAGTTCACTCAAAGCGGTTGTCTCTCACTTTGCAGACGACCGCTCTGAGTGAACATAGATGACTAGAAAGGGACGGCTGTCAATAACGTACTCCCTACCCCAACACTAGCACTAGCGCATATATTGTACGTAACACAAACTTTCGTACAGTTTCAGTACTGTCCAGGATTGTCCTGTACAAACATGAACAACCTTCTAACTCCGTTCATTGTAACTATTT
>JACMIF010005565.1:0-10474 GCA_014805445.1 Diplogasteroides magnus | reverse complement strand
GTTGATGTGTTCTCTAGAATGTTACTTTCACTTGACAAACGTGTAGTCAATCCCAACCCCTTTGTGTGTGATTGATTATGTTTAACTCATTTGTATTTGTATAATATTTCATCACCCACCCAGATCGTTAAAACGATGGGAACCCATTCATTAATTGCGTTTTTTGATCCATTGTTGTAGTAGTACTTGTGATGAATGGATAAATAATAATAATAATAAATAATAATCTCCTTTGTCATCGTCTCGTCTCCCTTCATCTCAAGAGAAAGGCATTCGACACCTGCATAATGCCAGTTCTACTTTACGGATGCGAATGCTGGACTCTACGCTCATCGGAGAAGGAAAGAATAGCGACCACTCACAATTGATTCAATTGAGACTATTGATTCAACAAGAATACTTAATTGAGAGATAAATGGTGAATGGTAAATGGAAGATGATCGACTGACAAATTATAACTCAAATCTATTCTCATTAGTGCACAGGATTCCCACATTTTCTCAGAATGCGCATTGTATTACGAATATGAATGAGCTGAAGTTACCTTTCCGCCCCAATCGTCGATGTACCAGTTTTCCCAGGCCCTCGGCGGTCGCTGAACCATGTCCACCTTCCACTCTGAGTCCATCGCCCGAAGTTACGTGCCGTAGACGGATTTTAGAGAGCGACGTCCGCTGTAGGGTTTTAAAAACAATCACGAAAACAATAGAACGTGTCGATAAGTCTCACCCGTTCTATTGGGGGCCGTTCTATTGGGGTGTTTTGAATATTGTCCCAAATGCTTTGGGTGGGAGAGTGAACCCCCCAAAGTATTTGGGTATTTGTACAAATATCAAATATTTGTACAAATAGTCACGTACACTGCACAACTTTCACCGATACGGCTATGAGCAAAGTGATGAAATGAGTGAAGGGAGAGAGGGAAGATGGCAGTGTACGTGACAATTTGTACAAATACCCAAATACTTTGGGGGGTTCACTCTCCCACCCAAAGTATTTGGGACAATATTCAAAACACCCAATAGAACGGGTCCGTTCCTAGCTACAAATAGTTGGGGTACCCAAACTATTTGTTTTTGAAACCCTTGTCCGCTGTACTCGTCCGATAGCTGTCGTGTGTTCTTATTGATAGCCTCCTGGCCGGCCTCGAGCAGAATCTGGGTGGCTCGATCGCGATCGCCCGCACTCGCGGCTCTCAACAACTCCTCTTCTTATCGTCGTCCAGGTTCAGATCATCGAAGATGCCGGACAGAGCAGAGGTGCCGGCAATGAGGCCTGCGTTCTTATCTTATCTTATCTTTCTATGGCATTTTCTCCTTGTATCATATATCTTGATTTTTTGTAGAAGGTAGGGTGTCGCATGCGTATCTTTTAGTGCTTTTGTCGTGCCTCTAAAAATTTAGAGACAACAGCATCTCCGAGAGTAGAGATATGATGAATGCAGAAGATGATTCGCATGCGACATCCTAGTTGGGTTTCTAAATTTGTAGTTAAGTGTATTTCATGTTGCTTTTTTTCCATTCAGAGCGCTTATCCGTTGCGCGGAAATCAGACGAATGAGTATTATCGATTTAGAACCTTTGTTGCAATTACCAATTAAAAGTTCCATTTTTTCAGCGAAAGGTGAAGTGGTCATGACAATGTCTGTTCATATTAAGGTGAATATTTCAAGCCGTGTAACGACCATGAATTCTAACTAACCGTGTAAATATACATCGACTCAATGGTCATGCAGGTGACCGTTGTCCTTCTCAGTCTGGGGAGATTCCTCTCGGAGGAATCAATACTCTGCGTCTAATACATTTCTTTCCCTCTCTCAGTCCCTTGCGGAGGAATCAATGCTCTTCGTCTATTCATTCCTCCTAGTTCTCTCGCTTCTCACCGGTCGACTTCTTTAATGATTGAATGGCGTATAGAGGTGATGTATGGAGTTGAGACCATGTCAACGAATCGACCTCTATTCCTTGGCAATACCATGGGGATCACTTTCTAATAATTTGGCACTGTGATTTATGAGGCAGCAACAATCCCTGGCAGGCAAAGTCATATTCTAAATGTTATCAGCGTCATTTTAAGTATCAAATAAGAGACAATATGGTGCATTGGAGACCTGTACATTGCTGGCCATACGGAAGCATTGACGAGCAAATTAATAATCACCGAAAAGACAAAGCTACTTCATTTTAAGGCCACAATGCCTGTTTGTAGCGGATAAGAGTCTGTACGTGCAATTGCTCAGGGCATCTCAAACGGGGATGGATGTATCATTGGATTTCGATTTCGAAGCTTTTACATTGAAAGGACCCAATTATTTTTTCCGGATCAAATTGTTTTTCTACGGCCCTAAGCTTTACCAGAGCCGATTATTCCGAAATATGAGTTTGAATCCTATAATTGAGAATGTATGTACTGATGTGAGTGATTAGATTTTCCTTTGAATTGCCATATTTGAAGCAGCATCGTGTTTGGCAATGCCTGCGGCGTTGATGGGTATTAGGTGAATTGGGTCAGTTGTGGAACGGGGTAAAGGGGGTCATGAGGGGATCCTTCTCGGTTACTCCGCTACTCACACACTGAGTGTAGTCATTGACTCGCTTTCTTCTCATCCCTACAGTTCCTCCCCCTGAGGGGGGATCCTCTCTCTTTCATTTCAAGTGACTCTCTCCTCCTTCTCCCTTTCGTCCAGCCCAACCTATCCCCTCCCCCTCTGACTTCCCTTATCTCGTAAGTGAGAGAAGACGAAGTGCCGACACGAAAGGAACTTGGGATAAGGAGGGAAACCGCCTTAGGGGAGACATTGCCCCTCCCTATTGTCTATTCACCATATCATCTCTTTCTCTCTTCATCTAACTGTTGCTATCATGAAGCAACTGCTTCCACTTCTGGTGTTATTACACGGTCAGTCAATCACTTCATTACTTACTGCCACTACTCACTATTTGTATACATGGAAAGTATCTTTCCCTAATGTCGCAAGTCTTCATAGTTATTTCGTCTCGCGGTATTCTTACATTAGAAGAGTCTCAATCCTGATCTCATTCCCATCATTTACTCGTCTCTCGTTCATTGAGATAGAAAGTAATCCATAATGCATAGGGGACTTCAACTGTAAAAAGGACCTTAAAATTTGCGCTGAAGTTGTGAACGCTTATGGCTGCAATCGAATTCGCGAAGTGTTCTACCCTTTTCTCGTTTCGGTATCAGATAATGCTCAAGTCTCTTTTTATGACTGTTAGAACCAGTTCCCGCCTCAGACTGTAAAGTGATTATTCTTATACTTCTTCTTCTTGTACGCTCATTTCTCAAGTTGGCGCCGCGATTTCGCCACGCTTTGTGACTATTGTTGAGAGAGTCGGAACAGGTCCATTCCATTCGGGAGAAAGTTGAGACTGTAAAGTCACGCAAGAGCGATTTGGTGGGATTTCACTTCACAATATTCATAGCCATGACACTTTCTTTGTGTTGGTTCAAAAGGTGTGTTGTGAGTGGGAGAGAAGAAAGGGGACTGGATATACAGGATGGGACGACGTTCCATCGAAAGGGAACACGCATCCTAATGGCATTGAGGCGGCAAATGAGAAAATGACGCATCATTAAACTGACCGTCTTCTTTTCAGGAACATCTGCGTGTATCTCCACTTCCCCGCGGTCGTTCGCTGCGGGGCCTAACGTACAGTTCGGCCAACCCGTTGCCCCTGCCTTCCAGCCAGCCCCCGGAGCCGCCGGGGCAGGAGCCTTTCCTCGTCCTGTGGTATTAGGAGAACCGGCACAACCAGCACTCACACCCATTGGAGCAGGACAGAGCAGACAGTCCTCAGTGCTTGAATGTCAGTTTTCCTTTTCTCGTTTTATGGCCAGCCAGTCCATTTCCTCCTCTTACTTTTTATGCCTAGTAGCGGAAGCGAACATCGGAATTCCCGTAGAGATAAAAGGGAGAGCTAAATCCCCGTTCCCCGTTCGCGCTGATAAGCTTTACCCACTCAACCAGTTCTCACGCGCCCTTCCCCTCTCTTGAATAGACACAAACGACTGCTTGCACATGCCACGATGACACAGTAATTGTTGCATGTGTGCCCGGTTAGCTCAGTCGGTAGAGCACCAGACTCTTAATCTGGCTGTCGCGGGTTCGAGCCCCGCATCGGGCTGGCATACTTTTTGTAATTTTTTTGCACATAGGGAAAATATTATACTTTCGCAAGCTGCTAAAGAAGCGAATTTGGAATTATATTGTTGCCTTGTTGTGGAATGTGGCAGGTTTGAAACCCAATAAGCGAAGATTGTGGGATAGAGAAGCATTCAATGTGAAGGGTTAGGGACAGTCGATTACATTTCCCATCCCAGTTTAGCCTCCATTCCAAAGCAATTGATCGGGTGTATTATGTGGAAAAAGTGTTGTTATGCAAACACATCGAGGGAAGAGACTAATTGACTTTTGATTGCAGATCTTCTCGGTCACAGAATCACATTGTCCGAGTTCACAGCCGATGGATACAACACAGCTGGCGGAGGACCAGTCAACTCAGGTTAGGGCTTGGGGTTCAAAAGTGTTGCATTTGTCGTCATTCTTTTCCACTGTACTGCTGTCTCAACCCCTCATAGATAACCGCGCGGCGGAGAAGAATGACGACAAGTTTACCGATTTTGAACCACTGGTTCAGCCCACATCTTTCTGAATCATCTTCAAGTTCTGCATAATCCCCTAAACCTGTCCAATTCCTCTGTAGACAAAGGAAGAGAAGCGGGGTGTGAAGGTCACAATAGATGAAACCAGGCAGGACATTTCACATTCATCTGTAGATTAGAAGAGCCGATAATGAGGGCCAAGAAGAGGGGGAAAGGGATCTCGAGATGAAGGGCGGAATGCACTTTGGAGAACACTGATACGCTAATGTGATTTGATCCAATTCTTGAGAGAGCCGAGATAGTGTTATCCCGATAAGATCATAAAAACGACCACCAATGATTTCATTCAGGATCCGCACTCTCGTGCCGTGTCGATGGAACTCCCTGTTGCTGGGCCAATGTGCCTCCTCCCGATGATCAACTCGATTGGCAGATTGCCACTGGAGAGCCCGATGTCGCCCACTTCCAGAATGTTCCCCATCCCGGTTAGTCTCATCATCTCTCCTTTCGCTGTTATCACCTTATTATGAACATTACACATGGCGCGCTCTTCTAATCTAGTTCTCTCTAAATCACTCTCGATTTCCTCGAGTTTCCTTTCTATGATTGGGCGCGCCGATAAATGGATCGAGCGTCCGATTGGAGACTCTTCCTTTCGTTTCAAGTTGAATGTCTCGAGAGGGCAACGAGTCTCTTGACCAATGCACTCTCATCATGGTTACAAGCAAAAAGAGCATGGAACATTGCAATTGAGTTCTAGGGAACGTATTATAGAATTTCTTGCCTCCCCAATCTCTTCCGATCGGTCGTCTATTGAACTCCGGGTTCAAAACAGTAAATTTTTGATAAAACTGATTTGATCCCCTAACTGAAATCAGAGACGACCGCTCTGACGATATTGGGAAGGTTAGATATTACGTGTTCTCTAATGAGTCCTTATTCAGAGGGAAGCTACTTGGTTGCGTATGCAAGAGGGGCCGCGCCATCGGATGAGGCACAATTCGCGTCTTGTTCCATTGCCTGTGCATCTTCACCCATCACAGTCAGGGCAAAGTGAGTACATGTTATCGTTGGCTATTTGATTTCTTATTGTCATATGTTTCAACCATACCATATATTTGAACATATACCATCTGTGAATCATAACTCAAAAGTAACTTGATTAGTACATGCAGTCCTTCCGCCACTTATTCTTTCACCGTTCAGACATTGGCAGTCCGAGAATGTCCTACTGCAAGTGTGCCAACGCGAGTCATTCCCTCAGTCCGCCAACTTCAACCCACTCCTCAACTGTCAGGAGTTCCCTCTAGTCACAGGACTGGCCACTACTGAAGTTATCCTTCCCAAGGCTTCTCTCGTTGACGTTAGTTACTCACTTTTACTACAAAGGGGGCAAATGTGGCAACAAAACACAACAAAACTGATGAAATATATCGCAATTTTCTGTATTTTTTTGCTATGCCAGATGTTATAATGCATCAAAATTTGAAATTCCTGCTACTGAGTATCTAGGAAAATTTGGCAAAAAGTCAGGGCCAAGCCGGTGATCGAAACCGGGACCTCTCGCACCCAAAGCGAGAATCATACCACTAGACCACTTGGCCGGTGGGAAGGGAAAAGCAAGGATGCAATGGAAGGGAGAGGAGAGGAGAGTGCGCTCCCAGTGTGCAACCATGGCTACTCTAGATTGTGTTCGTGGCTTCGAATTTCGTTGGAGAGAACGGAGACATGGCAATTCTGGATGATATCGAGTTGAGCTACGACAGCAAGGGAGAGGAATGTCAGCAAGTATGATGCACTCTTTTTTTGTATGAAATAATGTTACTAAATCGGCAGTAAAGTGCATTTCTCATTCGAGTGACTGGTTATCTATTACTCGTATAGACAACCGCTCCGAGTGTATTAGACGAATGAGAAATGCACTTTACTACCGTTGCAGAATCACTAAAGTTATCTAATTTCTGCAGGATAACACTGAACAGGTGGAGGAATCGAAGGAGACCGCAGTCAATTCCGTCGAGGAGAGTAGAGAAGAGACACAGGTAATGCATCCTGAACACTCTAATTATATACCCATTACTCAGGGGGCACATAGATTGACAATCGAGACGAACGCCAAGGGAGATACTGCCTCACTGGGAAACGCCGAGTTGAAGAGCCACATTGATACCCTCAAGAACACAGGTTCATTAATCATTAGTCGTTTCGATGTAATCCCCCCTTTGATCATAGGATCCGAGACTGGTTCATCGTCTTTCAATCAGCATTCGTTCCGTTCGACTGCTCAACAGGGATCATTGACTGCAAACCAACAACAGGGAACATTCTCGCAAAGTCAACAACAGGGAGTTGCCCCCAGTGAGACACTCAACATTGATGGATTGGAAGAGGTCAGTGTCATTAGTTTGTCATTGCCTTATTTCTACAAAGTCTTTCTCATTAACCTCGGACAATGAGGCGTTCAGGAAGTTCCCCAAGAAATTGGTGTGAGGGCCGCAGGAAAGCCGACCTTCAAGGAATCAGTCAAGGGACCGAAGGGGCACCTCAAAGTTCCCAGCACAGAAGATACTGAGGAAGGAGGAGATCCTGAACCACTCAATCCAGCCAAGCCACCATGCCAAGCCACGTCATGCACGTTCGAACAGGGTGAGTATGCATAATTGAAAGTTCATTCCTGTTCACTCTCACTCTTTTCGATTATCTTCTTTCTCCCTTATGACTCACTGAGATGATTCTTGTTGTCTAAGGGACACTAAAAGTGACCAATCTCTTCCCTTTCACAGTCATTTGCGAGTGAAAGTAGAGCGATTTACAGCGAGACTGTGGAATTGAGAGAGCTTGTTTGATTGTCGGACATTGTGGACAACGGACCGCTTTGTCTCTTTTACGATTGCGCACACAAGAGTTCACAGCGGGTGAAGTCATTGCCTTAAATCCAGTTGGTCTCGGCTATTCAATCCCCCTTCTTCCCTGTGGTTAGCCAGCGAGAAGTGCGTAACAAGGAGCATATTATGTGTGGGAAGAAGAGTCAAATGGTCGCTCCTCTCAGTCAATCCACAGAGACTGACACACATTCAATAGAATGAAAGTCGGATCTGATCTGCACTTGTTTAGCTCGCCCCTTCTCTTCTTTCAATAACAGATAGACCGGAAGCGAGACGACTTGAATGCAGTGAATGAGCGGATCAAAGACCATGAACATTTGCGCCATAGTGGTGAAGTGGAGAGTAGGGTGGGGAAAGGAAGGCAATTATTGACAGCCGTTTTTCTAGACGTCTCAACTTCATTCCTAACGGGCGGAACCGCACAGCGAGGGATGACCACTAGGAATGAAGTTCAGACGGCTAGAAAAACAGCTGTCAATAATTGCCTTCCTTTGCCCGCATTAGTGGAGAGATGCGCCAGAAAGGCGGGGCAGAAATGGATATTTCATCATTATGGCGCAAGTGTCCTTCATCTGAATGAGTTGCAGGGAACACTTGCCACTACCAGGACGCCCATCAGACACAGTCGATCAGAGGACTCACAACTCGATTCCAAGTGGTCACGGGACAGTTCATGAACAAGATCACTGGAGTCAAGAGGGGACTGGGTAAGTAGCAGGCCGGCAGTTTGTAACCGAGATCAGTTATGTTTCACTTGATCCTATATCGGGAAGGTTATAGCTTACGTGAAACATAACAAATCTCGCATACCTAGTATGTAGACATAGAAACGGTAGTGAGAACAGTGATGATTGCAGCAGGAAAGTACTACGCAGCCACCTTCCTCTTCCCTCGTGAGATGGCAGGAATTGAAAGTGTCACAGAACCATTCCAAAAATCATCGCGCATCCGATTCCACTATTACGAGAGCACACACGGAGTGCAGCTGAAGGTATGCGCATTGCATAGAGACTAGGGTTTCAAAACGGTATTAAAGTGCATTCTTCATCTATCTAATTTATTCGGAACAGTGGTCTATCGAAAGCACAGGCAACAGCTACGAGAAGAGCAGACAAATGATGAATGATGTTCACTACCGTTTTCAGAAACCCTAATAGAGACATGCAAAGAGAGTGATTGTAGGCATGCTGCGGTTCCATTGATGATTGTGCATTCCAATCAGACAAGTTTGTATCTGTTGATGACAGAGTGTGGAAGACGGGAAGTCTCGAGTGTCCAGAGAAGACTGAGAAGGTATTTTTATGCATGTAAACATAACTGATATCCGGAGTACGAACCTCTCTCAATTTCGTTCGCCACTCTCTGATTTGCATGGTATTTCGTCGTCTCACTGACCATTAGTCATGATGCAGACTAGGTTTCATGCGAACAAAATATAGAGGACGTTGTACTCGGTTGAAATGAAAAATATACAGTAATATTCAGGTGATATTCGTTTGTGAGAACACACGAACGAATCAAGGAGCGTGTGCCATCGACGACATTGAGATGATCACATCGGAAGGAAACATTGAAACAGCCAATGTCATCTGCTAACTACCCCCATTGTCTTCTCCTCCTAATAAGTTTGTCTCCACTCAGTTTTCAATCCTTGATTCAATGTGCCTTATCCCCGAACATATCTCATTGTCTAATAATCCCTCCCTCGCATTCTGTCATTCACACAGAGCGCAACGATGAATCTCTCATCTGAGACTCTCGGACTTCACTTCATTGCTCACTTTACTTAGGAATCTGTTCGATGTTGTAGACTCATTTCAATTTCGATTCATGTCTTTCATTCTGTGACAAGCACGTGTTGTGCAATAATAAAGTATTGCTTCATTCAACATCTAACAAAAATACTATGCACTGTTTCTACGAAGACTAGAATACTGAAGAATGCACAATTGTACACGAGATCAGATATGGCAAAGGAATGTTTTCACTAGTTTCTGGCAATAGACGTTCTCTTCTACAGGTTTTTTTCATTTCACACCCGTTACGGACAACACAATACTAACATTCATTCACCATTCTAAAAAGTTTTCGGGATAGGAACTGCTCTTCATGAGCCTGTCCCAGTTCAGACTGAGCTTCTCATAGACTGGAGCGATGAGTCTCCATCCATATGGAGTGTGGTGACGGGCGCGTTCGAAGAATTGAATGTGAGTGTGTGGATGGAGGACCTGAGAGGTGGTCAATCACTGACAAAAACAAATTTTGCGAAATATTCAGTCTCGATGTCAAACACTTTCGCCTCACCATGAACTTTCCTTCTATGTTCAGATGTCTCTTGTACAGATCGAACAGAATGCACTTCTTGCACCTTTTAGCCACTTCAACCAGTCGAATACGTGTCGGTTCCGCCACACCGTCTATCGTTTCCTGAAAATAAACAGATATTTATTTATTAAATAGGACTGTTTAAAAATGATACGCTGAGTATTTCTAAAACAAAGAATGTATTATGTATAGTTGAGGATCAGAAAAATAATTAATAGCACGGGAACAGTGTAAGCGGAAGTTTTATTATGTTTACCTGCATAACGTCGTCCAGCTCCTTGTGTTGTCTCAGTCTGCTTTGTATGGAATTTCTGGGATCGGCCACACTTGGAAGCGCCAGGAGGATGATTACCTGAATACTTATATTACCACTTGTTGCTACAGGGTGCGCCATAATTACCCGATCTCGTATTATCGATGGTATATCAAGAATATGAAAGCCTATGATCATATCTTATTTTATAGTGATAGTAGGGTATATGATCCTAAATTCCCGCGCACTTATCAAAACAAACCGCTGCAGTGTTAAATTTGTTGTTGGACGAAACATTTGTCACGCCATTAGAAAATGGCGCGCCGATTTCTAACTTCAGGGATTTTTCATTAGTAAAATACAGCTGTAAATATTTACTAACATACGA
>JACMIF010005562.1:0-10477 GCA_014805445.1 Diplogasteroides magnus | reverse complement strand
CTGTACTTGTGACCATGTTTTCAATTTCCCAATGCACGTCTTTCAACCGCAGTAAAAATCGGAAGAGAAATCAAGAAAACCCCGATTTTACACTATTTCGCAATTTTTATCTCTCCTATATGGCCGAATCAGACCAAATGACTATATGTCTGGTAACGTCCACCCATACCCCTAACACCACCACCATAAAGTTTGGGCTCTGGTTCAAATCGACGGCGCTACCACCAGGACCCGCTCCATTCTCTCCAAGAGCTCGTGTTACATGCTATTTCTTCGTTATGGAATATGTTTCAACTGTGAGATATAGAGGCAATAGTTCAACAGTTCAGCTGGGATGCATAATATAGGTATTGATTACTGCTGTGAAAGGAGGTCCTAAAAACCAATAACACAAAGATGATCCATCTTTGAAACATGTGGCAAATATTACTTTTTTTTGTTCAGAAGACCCTCGCCTGTCTCTGTTCATCACCCACTGTGGCCAGGGCAGCACAATGGAGGCCAGCACGGCTGGTATTATTCAAAGTTTTTGGTCATTTACGCTAAAATGAAATAATTGAATGATGACGTCACAGTAAGCACTATTGATTGATAACGTTATAGTCACAATTATTGATTGATGATGTCATAGTTTGCATTGTCGATTGATGACATCACGGCGAAACTAACTTCAGGAGTGCCTCTGCTCGTCATACCAGTTGCCGCTGATCAGATCAGGAATGCGCAGCAAGTCGTGAGGAATGAAATCGGCATTTATCTAGGTTATTGAATTTATAGTAATAGCTAGACCTGTAGTAGGCTGGAGTGCTCTAAATGCGGTAAATTTATAGTCATTCTTCTCCATCGCGCTTGTTTGTCTCATCCCTTGATAGACAACTGCACTGCGGAGAAGAAAGTCGACAAAACTACCCTTTTAGAATCCCTAACACGCGCTACATTATTATGTAATATATGAGTTGTGTAACTTTCAATAAGTATTTTCATTTTCATATCCAGAGTACACAGACCACAAATTGCTCTAGATGGTTTAAGCGGCGTATTTGTACAAAATGTGTTGCATAATGAAAAATGCGCAGACCCCATTCAGGCGTCGCTTCTGAATACAAAAATCTCTTCTTATATATATTAAGAATAATTGGCGATGCAAGGTCTGCAAAATGAGCAGACTAATATTTCTCTGAGTTACGTTGTATCCTTGCAGAGAAAACCGAACTCGCTGCCGAGGGGCCTCTGGAGCGGGCGATCACGGAGATGCTCAGTAATGAGAAGTGAGTGAAATTATGAAAGAGCTCAATTTACACCATAATACTAGTAAACGGCACTTCGGCCCACTTCTGCCCTTTACTTTACATTTGTCCATTTCACCATTACGGCGTAATTGTTCATAACGCTATTGCCTTTCATCCACCCAACCAACTTTCAGATATCGTAACAAGGCGAGAAAAATCGCTCAGACCATCGCTGACAGACCAGTTCCTGTGAAAAAGGTGAACTTGTGTTTTTTTGATTGAAATAAGGCAAGTCCACATTACAATAGACTCAATGAAAAGTCGATGGTATGTAGACATTTCTAATTATCCATTTGCTTCCATACACCCATTATGCTCTTCTGTAGGGTCAACCAAAGGATGATTAACAATTTCAGTTGTTCGTTCGCCACATGGAATTCCTCGCTAAACACGGCCCTCTGAGGCAATTGGACCATCACGGAAGGAATCTCAACTTCTTCCAGTACTACATGATAGATGTTATTGGGGCTGTTATGACTGTAATTGTTGTTATCTTAGCTGTGATTGTCCTATTCCTAAGGCTAACATTCAAATGCCTCAAGAAAATGTTTGTTTTGAAGAAGAAGCAGGAATGAAGTGAATTGGTTTCAACGGCGAGTTATTAGGTTGCGAGAATGATGGGCCTTTAATCGGGATGAGTGACCCTTGATTATTATACATTCTATTATATCTAAAATAGTGAATATTCGTTATCAGCACACTGTGAACCTGCGAAACAGACATTGTGAAAGTCACTGAAACAGTAGAAAAGTTATGTGACATCGTGGCAGCTGCGATTACTATTCATTTAAACAAACTTTTTTTTTGAGTATTTACGAACCCTCTCCCACTTTCGATGGGCGATGTTCTGATGTGGATTGCCATGATATATTACCTTATATCTACAAAACACGTCTGTAATTATGTCCGTCCGTCACGTGTTTCCTTCCGTGCGTCTGTTCCTAATTTCCCGAAAACCATTTTAAAACGGTCGTAGAGACAAGAACCAAAGACCAATGGATAGTGCTCGGCGAGAGAAGTTCAACCGTAGCATTCACTACCGTATCCGACCTACAGTAACCTACCGTAATCTACCGTATTTTGCCAAAATGCTCCGATCGCCGCCATTTTCTCCCCATACCTCAAATCGACCACGGCGAACCCTCTAGCTTAGCGTAGTATGTCGGTCATCCAAAACAGCCTCGATCGTTTGGTTAATTGAAAATTTTAATTGAATTTGTTTTGCTAAGATTGGGGAGCCACCCCCAATCTTAGCAACTTTTTTCGATTTAAATTTCCTATTTCATCAAGCGTTTCGTGTCCACACCTTATGCTTGGAGCTTAACTTTATGGGCGCGTAGCGAGCTAGGTCTCTCTTCAATATCCCTTATCCCCTTTGTTTTATGTTCTCTTCTTCTCCCTTCTCTTCCCAGTATTTCCCTTTTTCAAGTGTCCGTGGGCGCTATCTTCTTCTCTCTTTATCCCTTCATTCTTACACTCATTCCCCTCTGCCAGTCTTTCACTTCTCCAGGTCGCTCCCATCCAATCATGCCAGCACCTTCTCAGGGTTAGTCTATTCCATATTTATATTCTTTCTATTCTATTCATTAAGATTAGTGTGGGGGTAGGGAGTACGTTATTGACAGCCGTTCATTTCTAGTACTCTAAGTTCACTCAGAGCAGCCGTCTCTGCGAAGTGAGTGACGACCGCTCTGAGTGAACTTAGACGAACAGAAATGAGCTGCTGTCAATAACGTACTCTTACTCCACACTAATTCAGATCAACTCAAGGAGATCTTCAACCTCTACGACGAGGAACTCGATGGAAAGATCGATGGAACTCAGATTGGAGATGTTGTTCGTGCTGCTGGACACAAGCCAACACAAGCAATGGTTGTGAAGGTAAAAGGAGTATGAGAAGAGGAAATCATTCATTTAATTCAAGGCTAGGGACCGTGAATTGACTCAGATATTGACAGCCGTTCATTTCTTGCCTTCTAACTTCATTCCTAGCGATAGTCTCTGTGAAGGGAGAGAAGACCGCTAGCAATGAAGTTTGACGGCTAGAAATGAACGGTTGTCAGTATCTGAGTCAATTCACGGTCTCTACTCCAGGCTTCTGGGCAAGAATTCAAGAGGAAGGGAGAGAAGAGAATCACATTCGAGGAGTGGATGCCCATCTTTGAACAAATCTCCAAGGAAAAGGTTCGTTTGTTTGTATTTGTCTCACACAGCGTGCTGGAAAGTGGAACATCCTACTATTGCAGCGCATAAATATCGCGCACATTTGTGAAACCGCGACGCGTCCCGTTTAAGGTACAGTTGGACGCGTCGCGGTTTCACGAATGTGCGTGATATTGATGCGCTGCAATAGTAGGATGTTCCACTTTTCGGTACGCTGTGTATTTGTCTCACCTCCTCCTCACCCAACATTCTTCATCGTCTTGATTCAGGAAGTAGGAGCATACGCTGACTTCGTTGAGGGACTCCGGGTCTTCGATAAGGATGAATGTGGGAAGATTCTGTGTGCTGAACTGAGGTGAGTGAATTTGGGGCTCTAAAACGGTAATATAGTGCATTCCTCTATAGTCTGAATCTCGGGGAACGGCTGTCTATCGCATGTAGAGACAACCGCAGCGGGTGATTTATACGAATGAGGAATGCACTATATTACCGTTTTAGAACCCATAGAGTGAATGAATGAGTGAATGAATGAGGGAATGAATGAATGAGGTAATCAGACACATTCTTCTCGCTCTGGGAGAAAGACTGTCAACTGATGAAGTTGATGAGATTCTCAAGGGAGTTGACGATGCAGAAGGAATGGTTGGATACGAGAGTAAGTATCTATCTAACTATAGTCGAATCATTCTCATCTTATTCAGCATTCATCAAGAAGGTTATGGCTGGTCCCTTCCCTGACAACGAATAAACACTTCCTTTTGCCTCACGTGCCCCCTATTCTGACTTGTATAATTTTCACACCGCGAAAATTCGGACATATTTATGCAATAGTTGTTTAGTAATCCAATTCAGTTTCCATTGTGATGTTTCAAAAATATCGAAAAAGTATCAAAATTTTCCGGAGATCCTAATAAATCCGTAAGAAAGGTCAAAAATCTAAAAATTTCCAAATCTTCAATTTTGAACTCCAAAATTGTCAGGAATGTAGAGTATCACAAAATAAAATGTTTGGTGCATAGAACATAATTTTGTGCAAGTTCATTCAGAAGTTGTGGTCAAAAATGCGATTTTTGTTTCATGAAAATGAGAATTTCTGCTATATCTTATGAATGAATTTGCGCAAAAAGATGTTCTATGGACCAAAAAATTTATTTTGTGATTTTCTACATTCCTGGTAAGATTGGTGGCTTTATGTTCAAAATTGAAGCTCCCATCAATAACGCTCTCGCTCATGCACGTCCTAGCAATGTCAGTTCTATTCTTTTTATCCGTGTGATTTGCTTTCAATTTTCGAGCCTACCGAATATGCGATTTCAGTGTCTAGGCGAATGAGAATAATTGTTCGTGGGACAGGCACTTTTTAAAAGTGCACTTCCTGTGAAATATCGCTTTTATGCTATAGCAATTAACTTCTTTATTCCGTCTTCTTCTTTCTAATTGTCACTGCTTTCCTGAACAGCTTGACAATGGTTTTCAAGGCGATAACGAGTAAAATCGATAGGACAACGAATAAAACAACAACGAGAATCGCGATGTCTATGAGATAATACTGAATGAAGTTCAATTGTCTCCCGTAATGGTATAATTGTCGTAAGGGACCGTGACGCGCGAGGAACTCCATGTGACGGACGAACAACTGCAAAACTCACTATATATAATTTCCACTCGAATCAAATATCAAAACTCTTTTATTACTTCAAAGTGAAATTCAGTTGTTTCAAGGTGCAATTTGTATTTTTTGTTAAAGGAATATGGAACAGCTTAATTGGTTTGGTCCTATTGACTCTGCATCTATGTCGGCTGTGAAACATAATAAGATTTGCAATTCAAGAAGAAATGAATACCTCCCTAACCGGAATCGGCCGATCTTCTATGGTTTTGGAAAATCTGCGTGCGTTGTCTCGATATCTGCATTAATGCATAAGCATTATTATTCATTTAAAACATATTGATTTCCGAATTCGCACGTTCCATCTTGCCGATGACTAATTCAAACGTTGTTTCGTCTTCTCGACCAACTCTAACGATTCCACACATGTTTCAAGAGCGAAACAAAATGTGCTGGCTTTCACATTAGCCTACACGAATAAACCCAAAGCATGCTTATGGTCTTGTCTCACTTCGGATTACTCAGCATTTCCGCAATCGTCATTTCCAACGGCCCTCCAGCAGCGAGTTGAGTTTTCTCTGTCAATTTTCAATTTCAATTGGAATCTGAAAACGAACACTAACCAAGAAGCAGTCCCACTCCGCACAACTTGCTGTGCATTTCTGATCTGATCTGCGGTTTCGGGAATCGTAAGGAGAGGGACTCCTGCAGCGGACTCTGGGTTACTGTAGGTTTCCTCCAATACCACATATAATGGTCTCCATCCGACTACCTTGACCGCAGTGGGTGATGAAGAGGGAAAGGCGAGGGTCTCCTAAATAAGTCAGCGATGAACGGTTTCCAATTCGGTTAACGTAATCATCCGGCTAATCTTATGGGATGGATTATATTTCCTGTGCGCCTTGGCGGTCCTTTAGCTTTCAAGTAAGTGTTTGAAGTCGCGCAACTGCTTGAAAAGAAAAAGGCCTAACAAGTCATCGGAAAATGAACAAACGATATAACATCACGCAAGAAAACGATAATATCTCTTAACATTTCACATATGTCTTTCAGCAATGCCATTAATAATCATATTTCCAATTTGAAAATACCTTCCCACACCTTCTCGTTCATAACCAATTTTTGACTGGCATGTGGAGCACATGCCAACAAAGAAAACAGCACCGAACATTTGCTCCAAATTGATGCATATGTTGAAGAAAGACGGAACGGAATGACTATTTACTCGCAGGCTTACCTTGATCCCCAGAGCCCCTGAAACGGCAAAATATTGTTTATTACGTGACGAGAGAGTGAGGGAAAAGACTGATATCCGTCGGGAAGCGCCTCGCAATCTCCCTTTACGGCTTGTTTCAGTCTATTTCACAAATATGGCGCAAATTCCATTTTTTTGTGTACGGTTCACCATGTGCATTTCTTCACGTCAGGTTGATTAATGGTAATCACATGCTTGTTATCCTCACAAAGTAATAAAATATATATGCATACTATTTGATACCGTCGAATAGCATGACATGTTATGGCGAATAACATTTACATGAAATTCGACAGTCCGTTTGGGGTGAAAGACACGAACGCCATGGACATTTTCAACCTCCATGCATCGGCTTCGTCGATTTTCATGTGTGCTTCAGCCCTTGTATATATTCACGCCGGACTGTTTTATTGTAATCGTCGGCATGACACATGAGGTGGATAATTTTTAAAAAATACTTTCATACGAGTCTCATGAGCTTCATTAACAATTAATCCGACTGCCCGTTTGGGTATGGAAATTCGCGCCATATTGGTGAAAGTAAAAAATGGGCCGTCATATGATGGTGAATCTGTTCATTTCTCCCCTTCTCTAAATCTTGGATCAGAAAATTCTCGTCTTATTGTCCTGGCTCCCTAGATTTTTATAGGGTTTAAGCGCTTGCATATATTCACGTCAAACTGTTTTGTTGTAATCTTGGGTTCGTTGGACGCCGAATACTAAAATACATCCATATTTAATAGTGCCATCGCAGATGCTCCTACACCAATTTCTCTTATGTCAAACAAAACAAAGTGTGACTTCAGTTGAAAGAGAAGCCTGGGCTGACAGAGGTGAAAGGCGAGCAGTGCATGGTTGTGGTATTAAAGATGAACACACAGTCCATTCACCCAAAGAAACGCAGGTGAAGGACACGAGCGCCGTGGATATTAGCACCATAATGGTGAAATGGACGAATACGCCATCAGATCACGATAGAAGTGGCCATTTCACCATTATGGCACAAAGGTTCATAACGCACCTGACTTTTTCCGACGATGTTGTTAATTTTATTTCCTACCATTGATATAATAGGTTTCAAGGATGTAACAAGATGATGACCAGAATTGTGAAATGCAAAGGTAAAATTACAGACTATAACAATATTTTTGGGCACCCGAAAGGGTCGCGCTACCGGCAAAATGGTTGAAGGGAAGAAGCCTTGGCACTAGACTTGACAGATGGATCTCCAAGCGATCATTCTGCGCGGCGTATCGCGATCCATGATAGTTCGCTTTCATTCGATATCGAACTGATCTTCGTAACTGTCTGTTTAGAGAGATCAGAGATGACAATCAGATGCGTTTCGTGGTTGCTTAAGAGGCTCGCTATCGGATGAACGGAAGGCACTTTGTCCCTATAAAAAGCAGTCATTTTCTCGCGATCCATCTGTTACCTCAACTTTTACACACCTCTTTCGTAAACAATACCCCTTAATCAAATAGACGCATACGGCATATGGAATATCATGAGACGGGCTATTCGAAGTAGATGCCTAAAGCCTAAAGCGAAATCGACATCCATTGGAGAGTTTGTAATTCAAATATTAAATTTTTAAAGAATCTCACAATGTGTCATAAACCTGTTCAGGCATCCATATCTACGGTTTTCACTTGAAATCAGCGGTCTATGTGTTCGAGAAAAAATAATATTTTGTATCGAACTTTGGCAGCTTCTGCAGCAGCTGCAAATGGTCCGCAGCAGCTGAAACTTTCGATGATCTTTCGAATAAAAAAAATGCTCATCCCTCAACTCGAATCTTTCTCATGGCACTTCCCAAGTTATTCCCCTTTTCAGAGCAGACGGAATGCTCTGAACAATCTCCAATGCATTTGATTCATGTGCAATAATAATCATGATGAAACATTTTTTAAACTTGAGTTTTTTCTTTATTTTGTGTAGGAATCTGAGATGCAACCTTGTTCGGAATGTTTACGGAATTTATCATTCCCTTGAAACTTACGCGGGTTGAAAAGAGAGCATCGAAAGATGAAACATTGTCTGTTCTTGGTACGTAGGGAAGGTAGAATGAACGCGAGAGTGCATTCCGTCTCTCTGTGCTCTCCATCGTGCTGTCGTGTCTACATTAGGGTGTCGCATTTGGGACGTTATTAACCATCGTCCATTTCTATCCGTCAAATTTAATACCTTGCGGTCGTCTATCACTTCACACAGACAACCGCTACGAATGAAATTAGATGGCTAGAAATGAACGGCTGTCTATAACGTCCCAAATGCGACGCCCAGTCTACACACCGGCGCAATGGAGAGCGCAGAGAGACGGAATGCACTCTCGCGTTCATTCTGCCTTCCCTATTGGTCAGCCACATTTGTCTGATAACTGTTGAAGCTCGAGCTTCAAGACCGTGCTTTATCTCTGCCTTTCTTCGTTAGCAAAGTTTTTATTCAATTAGATTTTTCGACTTGACCAAGCGATCGTGAGATCTGGCCCAGCTGCGCGGGGCCCATACAGAGCTTAGTTTCCGTGGGTAACTCAAAAAATGATTAAAAAAATCAATTTTGAGCATTTTGGGAAATTCAGACAGACAGACAGCCGTTGTCACACTCTACTAGTGACTCTAGTAAGGCGGAAACTATTTGACGGCATCGAATATGTGGTATTTTTTAACCTTGGGCAGCAAATGAGCAAAGGCTATTACCACTAATCAGTGTGACGAGAACATATGCAAGCACTGAAGCCCATACGAAAATCTACGAATCAGGGAAAAGTTGAAAATCAAAAGTTAGGCTACTGCTGAATACAGAGCGATGTTGTGTAGCTTTGCAGAAATGAGAATAGGATAAGAATTATCGCCGAAGCCCGTAATGTGAAGGACAGGATCATCATGAACAATTATTCATAATTGAGAATTAATAGAGTAAAAATAGTCTCAAATCAGGCCGGAATCTGATAACGCATCTCCCCATTTCACCATTATAGGGCAAACATCTATGACGCTCTTTTTGTGTTGACGGATATAATATCATGAATCTCGGTGGCACTATTAAATATGGAAGTATTTTTAAAGTCTCCAGCTACAACAACCTGATTACAACAAAACAGAGTGTATTCCTTTTCTCGAAGTCATTCGGAGCGGTTGTCTGTCATCGACAAGAGACCGCTTCGAAAGACTTGGGGAAAATATATGCACTTCGAGGTTCCATTGACGATCCCTATCGCACACAAATCCCGAATTCCTCTAATCGAACGCAAATTATGTCTTCACACACTCTCATGCTGGTTTAATGGCCTCGGCTGCAATTATTATTGTGGTAAACGGAGTTGAAAGTCAGCCTCTATATGTTGAGCGTGAAACTTATTCAAATCTTGGCTAATGGTCAGAGAAACGACGAAATATCACGCAAATTTGAGAGTGCACAGTCGTCGGCCAGATGGAGTGTGTGTACTCCGAATATCAAGTTCGTTTTCCACAATGTTACTAATGATTGTAGTTTTATTTTCAAATTTTCAGACGATTTTCCTCCAACCACCAGGTTTTCGAAACAATATGGTTTTATGATATGAGTGCTTAGATTCATTAAATAAATTACTCGGAAAGTTCATCTTTCAGCGAGTGGAGAATCCGTTGCCCCTTCCACTCCACGCGTCATAAAACTGTGCGTGTTTTCAGCTGTGTCTTCTTTTGGTCTGGCTCAGAACGAGTGGAGAGCTCACACGTGGTAATTATTAGGGTTTTAAAAACAATCACGAAAACAATAGAACGGGTCGTCGAGTCTCACCCGTTCTATTGGGGGCCGTTCTATTGGGGTGTTTTGAATATTCTACCCGTTATTTGGGTGGGAGAGTGAACCCCCAAAGTATTTGGGTATTTGTACAAATATCAAGTATTTGTACAAATAGTCACGTAGATGTTCGTCCATTCCCTTCTCCCTTCTTTCATTTCATCGATTTGCTCGTGGCGGTGTCGGTGATGTAAATGAGCAGAGTACCACAACTTTCACCGACACCGCCATCAGCACAGTGATAACAGAATTTCCAGGTAAGAACTGACCAGATCAGGGACCAAAAATTCAAACCCGTTTTGAAGTCTCGATATTTATGGAGGTTGAACAAGTACGTGTATGCACTGCAACCATATATGTTTGGTTGCCGCATCGCGC
>JACMIF010005561.1:0-10477 GCA_014805445.1 Diplogasteroides magnus | reverse complement strand
ATATGTATTCTGCCCTCATGTATGTCGGCCCCCATGCATGACCGGTACACCTCATTTTCAGGTTTTATGGGAGTTTAGCTGGAGAACTCCCAAAAAAAATTTCACGGAGATTCGATAACTTTGAGCAAAGTTATGGCCAAACTAAAAAGTGTGCCAATACTTATTACCAGTAGTGTACGGATCGCTGCTGAAACCAACCCAAAACGATAATAAACGGCCTGTTGTTTTACAATAATAAAAACATTTTGAATGAAGCCTTTATCAATGCAGTTGGTTATTGTGACAAAGCAATATGAAAAGTGGATTGTTTCTAAATGCCGGGAAAACAAAAATATCGTGTATCATGTGGCTACAGCACAGAAAATTGCGACAGTATGTGGCTAAAAACGGGTTCCCAAGTGGATAACATCTAGAATCTGACCAAACATACGCTCCCATTAGTTACAGTAACCTGAGAATACGATAGAATTGGAACAGAATCTCAAAGTATCAAATAGGCGCTGGCGCTTGGTTGAGCGCTCAGGGGTCAATATCCAAGTGGAGTATAACAGTGAGTAGATGAGTTGTGGTTATACAGCGGACATTGGATGAGACCCTCCCTGCCGGCCACCGGCCGCGCAACCCCGGACTGCGCCTGAATGTCAGGCAATCAATCAATACGAACTTGGGGTTACGGTAATCAATCAATAGTGTGCGGTTACTGTAAATCTCACCGTGAGACGCAGCGCCCTCATGGGGCGTCAGGGGGCAGCAGCAGACTTGCGAAGTCCCTGAATTGCGTTACTCGTTAAGGGAAGCAATCGATATTACCAATCATTATGAGAACTACAGTATGTCCAAGAAATATTACATAACATGATAAATACCATCTATCTTTGCAGATGTTGCTTTCTGGATATTATACGTACCTTCAGCCAAATCAATAACTGCCGTAATCAATATCTACGGTATCCATAAATATCCTACCATGAGGGTCCAGTCATCGGCGAGGCGGTCAACCTCACGACGTCCAGAGAGGAAGGCTCCAATCGCGGTTTCGAACAGTCTGAAAGTAAGTTTCACATGAGCATACATATTCATAGAAATTCAGGTATGTTTCACAGATATTATATTTTAAGAGATCCCGTTTTTGTAAAATACGTATTGGGAAATGGTGGGAAATAACAAAGAAATAGTTAAAGATTGTCTTCATGGAGTGATGAATTGCCGGACTTCACTGATTTCAGTTTTAGAATCGGAGAAATCGTGCTACTGTAACCCAATCAATAATGGAATGAATCAATCAATACCTGTGGTGCGTGGCTTCTCCAGCGAGGAGCACGCGGGCGTGTCCATCAAATTTTAAGGGTATTGATAGATCAGAATGTAATATTTTCGCACGCGCCTGAAATGCAGGGAATTAATCGATTTTAGTCGCTACAGTAACCCAATCAGTTAACAACTACCATCAGCTACACTAAACATATTCATTAATTTTTAAAAATGTCTGCAGTAACCTAACCAATACCTGAGCGACGGAGACGTACGAGTAGGATCCGAGGAGGTAATCGTTCTTGGTTAGCTTGGATCTGAAAATAAAACTTTGATGGATTTTGATAATAACGATATGTGCAAAGGGATATACAGTTGCGGAAACTTATCGATTACGATTTCTGTTTTGCTTTTCACTACGTCACAGAGAAATTACTCCATATTGTTTGCCAAAAATCAGGTTTCTTTGACATATTGATTCTTTGAAAAGAAATTAGAGAAATGTGCCTGATGAGCATTTCTGGCTCCTCGATCGTGTCGTTCTTCATCAGACGGCGAACTAAGTCGGTGGTGCGGACGATCACCTAGACAACTACCGTAATAAGATGCTACCGTATTCTACCGCAATCCAATCGAATAGGCTTCCCTAATCAAAACATTATGAGAAGTTTTCGTTGTCTGATACACTATCCAGTCAACATCCACAGGTTCTAGTTACAGTACACTCGGCTACCGTAATCCTATCAATACCCACTTCACGGTCGCTCATGTCATCAAACACTTTCTGGCCTCTTCCTGCGATCCACGCAACCATCGTGTGATCCGGGTCCCATTCAAGGGGCTGCAATGAATTATTTAATTTTTTCCCACAATCGAGCTTTCTGTAATTACTTATATCTCGAACAAAAATGATTATGATGTTTTTGAAACTTACATGACCGTACTTCGAATGAATTACAATTATTTATTTATTTTTTGCTTTCTTTGATGTTGCTTTATCAATTCTAATACAAATGATCTCGATAGACAGAATCAAACGTCGTTTTTGAAAGAATACCTGCAGTGTCGTAATCTCAGAGTCGAATGGGTCCACTTCTTCCTTTCCATTGCATCCACGGATTGCCAGAGTAACGAGCGAGAGGTCTTCCTGAAGAAATTACATAATTTCATATTTATGTAAATGTTATTTATTTTTATGATTTTCGTGCAAAACGATTAAATAAGTCTTTCTCACACTAACAACCAGGCGAATAAGGTCGTTCCATCGTCATCTTATTGTTAACTCGTAGGGCAACCGCTCCCTCCCCTTCCCCTGGGAAAAAATTGACCCATTCGTCGGAGGTCGGCCAAAGCCGTCGCTTGGTTGGCCGTCCCCGGGATGCATGTCCTCCCGTTAACTGGTCATATTCCGCCCGATTCGGGATGATCCGCCGTGAGGGTGGTGACCGGCGAGCAGGGACCAGCCTGTCGTCCGACAGAGCAAACTCCTTCTGGACGGAGGGCCTTTTGGTCTAGAAGGTATGGCTTGCTCGCTATCTCTATCAAACACGATGGAAATACGGTTCAGAGCGTTTATTTAAATTTGGGCTAAAAATTTTTGTTTCTTCATTCAAATGTTTACCTTGTTCCAGAATGGGTTCTTCCAGCGGTAGAAGATTTTTGTGGAGCCGCCGAATCCTAAATGATTTGTTTTACTCTCAAAAAAATAAATATGGATTTGGATACTATCTAAAATCCGGTCGTGGGTTACTGTAGCTCACCAATGTGTTCGATAACTCTCCTCTTGAAGGGTCCTACGGGTGGTGTGAACAGTTTGTGGTGG
This sequence comes from Diplogasteroides magnus, assembly GCA_014805445.1. NCBI lineage: Eukaryota > Metazoa > Nematoda > Chromadorea > Rhabditida > Diplogasteroididae > Diplogasteroides > Diplogasteroides magnus. The sequence continues at coordinate 7,404 of JACMIF010005561.1, read as the reverse complement.
TACTTCTTCAGGTGTCCGAGTGAGACAGTTACGATCACGTAGTCGTATGGCTTGGAGATCAGGGTACCGTTCGAGAGAGTAATGCTGGAATAATGTGAATATTTCACCATAACAGTTTATGACGTAGCGATATAATCGGAAAGTTATGTTTCTTAAATAAAGAAATGTAGGATGGAATGAGCACTTGCGACGTAATATCTAAATTGATAGACAAACGAAATAAAGCGTGTACAATGGACAGCCATACGTGATTCAAGGAGGGGGGGGGGTACAAATCAATCGATAATGCCTTTTATGAAAACACTCACTATACTCCCTCAGGCGCGTCGTATCTGATGTTCTTGATTGGAGAGTTTAGATGCAGGCGACCCTTGCCCATTTGAGAAGCAACGAACTGGATGATGGCTGCAATAGATTCTTAAGCATTTTAAAACTTTGTTTGTTATATTTATTATCTACCACAATTCAGCATTTATTGAATGCTATGCGCAATTCACATTTCTCAATACTATTTTTTTGAGAAATCGAAAAGCCAAAACGGGGACTAAAATGATTTGAAAGTTGATATGATGGTATATATTTTTTTCATGTTCTATAAAAGTCATGTTCCATTCGATATGTAAACTACCCAAAACCAACCCTTGTATCCGATCTTGGTGGTCGTGTAGGACACTCCAATGTCTCCCTTGTCATCCCAGTCAGCGAGGTTGCGAAGAGATTGCTGAAAAACATTCCATTGATGTCTTGCTTCGTCTGCATGTTATGTTTCAGGTACTCTACAACTATTTGTTCATATTTAGCTCGTGTCTCTCCTCGAGTAGTTTCAGAACCAAAAAAAAGCAATAAAGTTTTGAAAATCATGGAAATACAGTTCATGCGCTTATTGTTTTTACATTAATCCCCTCCACAAGCCCCAGACTGAATGTTCTGTTTGAGCGAGTCTCTTCAATACTTTCTGCACATCACGCGCTTTCTTATCACGACACAAATTCCTTTCCCCAAGACCATTAATAACGGCTTCAATTGAATCGTGCACACCCAAAACGGCATATCTACTTTCACACGGCAATCTCGAAAGTCGCGCTGTTATAATATTTAGAATCATGTCAGCCTCGTTTCCATGATATACAGTAGAGAGAGAGGCGAAGGGCGACATGGATTTTGCGCTGTATTTGCGAAATAGACAAATACGCCATCATATAAAGGCTCGAGTGCTCGTTTCACTATTATGGCTCAAATATCCATTGCGCGCCTATCCCGGAGGGATCAACGGGTTTAGATTCATACGATTTTTGGACGGTTGATACGTCATCCAACACGTGCCCTAAGCGATGATAACAACTAAGCCTAACATGATCGAAGAATGGAAGTCAATTATTTTCACTTGAGTATCACGGAGTGCATAATACGGCTTGTTAAACACGTTGGATTGCTAATTGTGTGGGATTCTCTATTTGTGACACAAAAAGTGTAGCCTTAAGATTAATAAGTCATGTGTTTTTTTTTAATTTGCACCTCTTCCCGCGCTTGCAATTGCACCGGACGACCCCATGGTCCGGGAGTGTTCGATAGACAAGAGCTCAGGAATTATGACCCAGCCATCTTTGATAAGAAAAAGGTTTGGCACTGCCAGCGATAAGTTTTTGAGGACAAATCGATCTAATTCAAGCACATGACGTCGTAATAAAAACACTAATTTCCCACGTGGCTATGAATAATGTATTGCAATCATTTTAGTTATTTATTCGGAGTAAAACTTACATCCTTCCAGTCAGACGCCCATTCGAACTCCCAATACGAGCGGAATGTCAGCGACAATGCATCGAAAACGTCACGGCGATGTCCGGTGATGTTGTTCTCCTGAACATTACTGTAGTTTTGTATGAGCGAGCGCTCTTCGAAACTACCGAAAAACATCACAGCTGTAGATGGTACTGATTATAGAAAAATACATGCATAGTTGTACACATAAGTTTCACAACGGGCATACGGGCATGATAATTGTTACGCCGGTCGATTTAGCTCAGCACTCTTTTCGTATTTCAAAAGCAAAATTGTTACCTTGAGGAACTTGTGATAATCTTTCATGTACACATCATAGATGGCGTCTCTTCTGGAAGTTTCCTCGTTCTCATGGGCGATTTTGCGGTAAAGAGGATCCTGAAAAATTCCCAAATCAATATCGGACATTTGATTCATGGTTGCTAACAGATAAAGATGGGGCCAGTGGTTAGATGAGATACCGGACTCACCAATGGCTCCGTGAATTTCGTGAACAACTCGAGATCCGATTTCTGCACATCACAGTCTCCGTGCAGGAATCGCGGCTCGTCGAGGTGCTCGAGGTCTCCGAATTCCTGAGAATTATTGTAATATTTTTTAAATTTTAACACGAGGTCCATGAGACAACTGATAGACCCCTGGTACCGGTAAAGTCAGAAATTTTCTAAAAATCCCTGAAATTAATCTTATGTTACCCTAAGTAAAAGACAAATTTTCAGGGCATCAGACCATTTTTATATACCGTACTTCTCGAGATATTGATTTTAGAACTTTTTAGTGACCGATTTTCTTCAGAAAATCATAACTTCCTTCAACCTCAACCTTATTCTCCCAAATTTTTCCAGAATTTGGGGACTCTATATGCTATCATTAAATAAATACCACGATATGTTAAAGCGCGGGAGAAGAAAATGGCATCGCTTTATCTATTTTGGAGACGATCGATTTTTTCAGTTAAATAATTTTCAAAAAATAATTTTCCACTAAGTGTGTCTATGTTTTTACAGATTCAGAATCTGCATGAAATTCTGTACAAGATGACTACTTCGCCGCACCTGGGCGTTGTATGGAAAGTTTTATAAAAATTCGTGAATTTGAGGCATTCGTTTAAAATCACGAAAATAGTCTAATTTGTAAGGCCATAACTTGTGGGAAAGTCAAATACAGATCAACTTCCTCCACAAAAGTTTCTTGAAGTCCTCTTTCGATATTGGTGCCAAAAAGTAGGGGTCATGTCAGTGACTGAAAGTCCGTTTCTCGACATAGCCGAAAAATCGAGAAAAGTGAAAAATGACCCAGAAGTCGCTACCGATGACCTATGATTTTTAGCATCAATTTTGAAAGAGTATTTTTTGAGAAAATTTTTGATGCCAAGATGAGCTTCTGAAATCAGCTTTGAACCGAGTTATGACCTTCTGTTTATTTCGAAATGTTTCCGAAAAATCATTGCACAACTAATCATAACTCGGTTCAAAGTTGATTTCAGAAGCTCATCTTGGCGTCAAAAATTTTCTCAAAAAATACTCTTTCAAAATTGATGCTAAAAATCATAGGTCATCTTTAGCGATTTCTGGGTCATTTTTCACTTTTCTCGATTTTTGGCTATGTCCAAAAACGGACTTTCGGTCAGTGACATGACCCCCACATTTTAGCACCAATATAGAAAGAGGACTTCAATAGAAGAAACTTTAGTTCTGGAAGTTTGTCTGAATTCAACTTTTCCACGAGATATGGCCACTCAATTTATGCTAATTTCGCGATTTTCCTCGAATGTCTCAAATTCACGAATTTTTATAAAATTTTCCACCCAACGCCCAGAGTCGTCGAAGAGCTCATCTTGTAAAGAATTTAATGCAGATTCAGAATCTTCAAAAACATCGACAATACTTAGTGGAAGCTTATATTTTTATAGTCGTTTAAACGAAAAATGTTATGTCTCAAAAACAAATAAAATGCTACCATTTTCTTCTTTCAAGTTCTAACATATTGTGAAATTTATTTTAGAATAGCATATGAAGCCCGCAAACGCTGGAGAAATCTGGACGAATATGGTTGAGATTGAAGGAAGTTAGGATTTTTTGAATAAATCCGGCCAATCAAAAGTTCAAAAATCAATATCTCGAAAAATAGGGTATCTAAAATTCATCTGAGTAGCTGAAAAAATTTCTTTTACTCGTGGTTACATAAGATTAATTTCAGGGATTTTTAGAATTTTTTGACTTTACCGGTACCAGGACCCTGTCAGTTGTCTCATGGACCTCGTGTTAAAATTCTATTGCATACAGAAAGTGCCAAACAAGTATTATAGCATCAGCCCAAAGCAAAAATCGAAATAAATTTACATGTCCAAGCGAGAGTAGTGCCCCGGTGATGTGCGGTTGTCAATTTAGTACTTTATGGGCTATGTTTCAGAAACGGTATATCTTCAAATACATAGCCTAGAAACATAACCCACAAAGTAATCAAACTGAAAATCATAATTAACGCGCACAATAGGAAGGTTGTTGTAGATTCTTCTTCTGGAGTTCGAATAGTTTTCGGCAAGCTCTTATTCACATTCGAAAGACCCTTTCGTGTTCTTTCTTCATGAATTCGCAGAATATTTTCTTCTAAAAATAGAAAACTTTTGAATGAAAAATGTTACCTATTCCTCCGGGTTTCTACATCGTCCTACAAATTTTTCTTCGAGTTCGGTCGTTTAGTTTTATGATCGCATTAGAAAGGGCCATTCAAGAACTACAAAACCGGTATTGTGTGCCCCTCAAAACACACACATAAGAAACCATAATGGTCATGTGTATTTATCTTTTCATCAAATTTCCGGGGTGCGGAACGTAGTGAAACCCGCTAAGCGGAAATTAGACTAATGAGAAATGCACCAGTGCTGATTAAAATTATATTTAAACAAATATGAGTTAACCAGCGTGGCCACCATGAGCGTACGATCGACAGCTCTCATCCCACGCGGAGGGCTACGGTGCCTTGAACTATCAAATTACTTAATATTTAGTTTGAATATTTCGCATATTTTTACGAATTGCAGGAATCTTCATGAAAGGCATTTTATATTTATAATCTAAAAAGCATTACGAACCTTTGCGGTAAAAAATGCCAGTGTGGAGGCAGCGGCTCTTCTATGGTGAAGTACTTTGACATTCGAAGCGTGCTGAACAAGATTAGAGATTGATATGTCTAAACGTTTTTGAGCTTCTCGGCAAGAAAGATACGAATACGAAGGAAAGAATCAAAAAAGAAGAGTATTGGAGTGGAAAAAATAGAAAAATGTTCTCCGGAGGAACAAGGGCTTTCGATTCATTCCACGCTAAGTCGCATCTGTAGAGGAGCACAACTGCACAGACTGTGTGTAGACCGCGAATAATCAAAGAAAGCAAGAAGTGAAAGACAGCGGTTTGCGAAATAGACGCGTGTTGAATGTTTAAATAGACGCGCGATTGATGACATTCATGTTTATTCCACCATTTTTGTGTTACGGTTCAAAGTTCCGCGGGAAATGCAAGCTGAAAGAACGCCGCTGGGGTTTGAATAGTGCTGCAGGAAACGGGGAATAAGAGGTGCTAGGTATGGATACAAGGCATTGTGACGCACTTCGACACTGTTTGCAAAACTATCTATTTAGTCCTTTGTGTCTGCGTCAAATAACGAAGCATGGTTGGTTGTCAGATTTAATACGAGGACGGTTGTGTTTCACTGAAGCGATAACAGTCAATGTATACCGATCAGTGAAACACCGTTGATTTCCTACTGCCAACCTTACCAGCATCGCGTAAAGAGCACAGAGGGATGGAATGCACTTTGGAAATTACCCTGACAACATTGTGGTGCATTCTTTCAATGCCATAGATCCTGCTATTTTACCTTCTAGAAGGGACAGATTAATTTACAATGAGCGCGATAGACGTGAAATCTTGCATGATATTGGGATCGTGAGAGGGAACTGTGTGAATTTATACCACGGCAAAGATAAATCATCTGCGGGATGCTAAGAATGCATTGTTTTTATACTATTGTGAACAAATATCCATTTAGAAAAAATCATTATTCAGACATTATTGCCAGTTCAACAATTTAAGATTTTAAGAATGTATCAGTTTCTTTTGAATGGTGTCTGGATATGCGATTAGATTCCTTTCTTGATGCAGATTGGTCCCATCGGGGCTGAAATCATAATTTATACACCTTTCTTCTTCTGCACAAACTTTCAATGCAATCCTTGCATCCGATAGATGCACAGTTGATTTTTCCGATTGGCACACACTTCGCTACTCGTGTTCTGCAAAATCATCTTATTCCGGCATTTGCATACTGTTCAGTCGTCAAACCACTACGAGATATTTTTCACCAGGGATTCGAATGGAAACAAATTTCAGAGTCTGGATTTCGAACGCGCTGCCTCCCGACTGTTCTACTATTGCAAGACCACTCTCTGCACGGAAATTACGAGGTTCGACAAATAGGAAGTCAAAATTGAGCACGTTTGCAATTAGATTCATCTATGACTGTGTTCCTAGAACTACGTAGCTTTCTATTCGCACTGGAATAAGTAACAGTTATTATACGAGATTAATTATGCTCGAGACATAGGATACGTGAAAGATAACCGAATTCGCATTCAAACAGCACAACATACTGTATGTTTAGGATGACAGACAAATGAGCCCTGAATGTTTCTGCCATAAAATGTAAAGGAAATTTGCACAAGGATGGCACTTCCGTCCTATTCACCATTATGGCGCAAATATCCATGACACAGTTATCTCGCAACCTGTATTCGCTCTCACCTTCAACGCATTGTGAGCCGGGAGCACACCGAACGGTGATGCATCCGGTAGGAAAGACGGGCGAAGGGACGCACCTTGCGAAATACTTATCTGAAATATAAAAAAAAACTCAAATGTCAACCTGCCCAGAAGAAAAATTGCATTGCTAAAATAAATATATGTTTCTTATGAAATTCTTCTTCGCGGCTTGGGGATTCTAAGTACTTCTGATCGTTCACAAATAAAAACTATTAACAAAATGGATTCACCTTCAACGCAATGCGTATCCGCAGGGCACCGCATGGTAGCACACTTTGGGCTTGGAGCAGACTTCGTCGATGGACGAGTGAGTTCCGATGGAAGGCAATGGCCCGCTGCAAATAACTCATTGAGAAAGATGTGAGTACCTTGGACATTTGCGTCGTAATGTTGAAGTGAACACATGCGCAATGATGGTGAAATCGGCCTCGCAATTTCATTGCGAGGCCGATTTCACGATCTTGCCCAAATGCGCATTACGCATCACTTTCCCATCTGTTATTTATCAACAGCTTCATTTCATGTCTTTTCCACATACACTATCGACAAAAAGTATCCGGCCAAACATTTTTCTCTGATATCTCAGCTCTCAGTTTTCGAAAAAATCAAAAAATTTTCATGCACATACTAGACCATACGGGAAGCTTATGCTGAATGCTGAATAGGATGACTCTTTGTCTCGAATGGCCGCTTCCCCATAAATAATAGAAGGTTTATATGTCATTCAAACCTTTGCCATTTTTTTGTTTGGAGTCCAAATCATCTGAAATTTTTATTGAAGGTAGTTCACCCCAGGAGTACTTCA
>JACMIF010005560.1:0-10479 GCA_014805445.1 Diplogasteroides magnus | reverse complement strand
TATTATTCATGTAAACGGAACTGAATTATCTGGTACACATGGCGACTTTTCGACCTCCTACGCACTCTCTCATTTGTGTGCTATTTCTTCGGTTAGACAGTCGCCACTCGTGCTTTTACATAGGATAATGAGTCTTACTGAAGTAGTCAAATGAATTTTCCCTTTCAGTTCAGTTTACAGGAATAATAACTCCGAGTGCTACAATTAAGCCCCTCTCCCTCCCTGGTTGAACTCCCGTTTTCCCTCTCCCTCCCTGGTTGAACTCCCGTTAATCATGCACATGCATAATCCAATGTAGTCGGGAAAACGCCCTTTTTATATTGCCAATGAACGCGTCTCGTTAGGGGAAATAGAATGTAAGGGAATGTTGTTGATTAAGATATTGAGAAGGAATGGGGGAATATAATGTTACTTCCCAGTTGAATGACAGGTTAGAAGAGAACATGAATAGATTATCGAGAAGGGAAACTATCGCACTCGATTGGTATCCCACAGAGAAAAGTGGTTACTTGCAGAATAGGGGGGGGGGGAGATGTAATGAGTTGTACCTATGGGTGGACGATAGACATTGATTAGTTATGATTACAGGAATGGCTGAGGAAAGATGGGAGAGTGTTCTGGGATCAAGATACTGTAGAAGAAGTCCATTGATGGAGATACTCAGTGAGAAGAACAAGGTATGAAAGGGATGAAGGATATTAAGGGATAATGAACGGTTGCAGACTCTTGTGTGGAGACAATTGTGGATATGGCTTGCAGAGGCAGAGAAGGAACTTGGACTCACTCAGGTACCCCCCTCCTCCCTTTCACTCTCCACTCATAGTACATCTCTTTACTTCGTTCTCCCTCAGGTCATTTCAATCACGTGTCCATTCTCTCTTTGGTAGTGGTGAGATAGGGATCTCTTAGGTGAATAGGAAGAGAGAAGAGGATTAGATAGTCCATCCCTCTTTCTATTGTGTCCAAAGCACATCATGTGACTACACGACTGAGGGTTTGATTAAGATTACCAGGTGCAGGGGTCATCAGAGAGGGCTTAGGACTGTATTAGGTCATCATTAGGCTGACCCCTTCCATACTTTGGTCTTTCTCATTCACAAACCAACTAGACAGAACTTATGTCAACATAAAGACAAAGTTAATGAATGGGATTGCAGGTGACAGAGAAGTCGATAGAAGAGATGAAGAAGAACAAAGAGGTCATCAATTGGGATGAATTGAGGGATGAAGAAAGAAAGACTAAACATGATGTTATGGCACACAATCATGTCTATGGAAGGGTCAGGATTACTGTAGTTGTCAATGATGAAGACTTCTTGTTCAGTTGTGTCCTTCTGCAGCAGGAATCATCCATCTGGGAGCCACTTCTTGTTATGTGCAGGACAATGCAGACTGTATCATTGTGAGAGACTCTGTGGATTATCTTCTCCAGAGGTACGGTAGACTACAGTATTCAATCAGTACATTAACCGTATTCAGAATGGCAACATGTTTGGCTCGTCTTGGCGATTTTGCAGAGAAGACGAAGTCAGAAGTGACTATCGGAAGGACTCACTATCAGGTATACTGTAAGAGTCTCATGGTAATAATTTATCGTTCTTTCAGGCTGCATCACTTACAACAGTGGGAAAACGTGCGTGTATCTGGGCCCAAGATCTTCTTATGGCATACCAACAGGTATCAATCCTCACTCATATGTTCAATAGTCCTATGGATGAGGACATGGTTGTATATTATCAATAATTCCCTCCCTTCCCACACCCTCATGAAGGATCCCATGAAGAAATGGTTACATATTCATTCGTGAGACCAGGAAAGAGTGAATAGTGCAAGGATTGAATAGGGAAGGGGATATTGGAATGTTCCATCCTTATAATTGGTGCATTCCTAGTACTCATAATTGTGTCCTTTGAGAACATCCGATAGAAACGAGATGAGAGAAGAGACAGACAGAGAATTCCTCCATGTACATCTTCTGCTCATGCAAGATATAGAGAGATGGATGGCATTTATGAGTTTGCGTAGTGAAGATAAGAGAAGGTGAATCAAGAGAGAGTGAAGCTTAGAGTGTGGATTGTGGAGATGAGTCATATGAGGAGAATGAATCATGAAAGGACTCATAGAAGAGAATGAAGTGAGACAAGAATTGGAGTGATTGTATGATGGCACAAGTGGTTGAATGGGGAACAAATACTCGTGTCCCTTATGTTTTATCTCTCTTCTCTTGTTCACTTTTGTGTTTACTCACACTGAGTGGAGAAGAGAGAGTTTGACTGTACCATTGCAATCACACATCAATACATACATCCAATTGGAGTGTGAGGTAGAAGATTGTGTGTCAAGGAAAGGGAGGGACTAACAGGGCAGACACTACGAGAATAGAAACATTGCTAATGAAGGAGAGCAATGAGACATGTAATGGAGATTGGCCATAGTTAGTTGTTTGAATGGGAAACGGCTGAAATAGCGATGAAGAGTAACTGCGACGACGCGACAAGGTTGTGAGGTCGATGTTTATTCAGATGGAGGCATTTCGAAAGGGGATGCGATTCCGGGGAATCAAAGGAGCCACAGGGACACAAGACTCATTCATGACACTCTTCAATGGAGATGAGGACAAGGTGAACAGTTGATGATACTATGGGAGGGATACTGTAGAGTGAATAGACTGGACAACGAATGGAAGGAATGTATTTAAGGTGGAAAAGTTGGATGAATTGGTGACAGGAAAGGCTTCATTCGATAGAAGATTCTTCATAACAGGACAGACATATACAAGACAACAAGTAAGTGGAAGGGAGGAATGGACAAGGGAAGTAAAAGTCTCTTTCAAGGATGTTCAAGTAGTCAATGCACTCGCTCAATTTGGTGCTGCTGCAAAGAAAATGTGCACGGACATCAGAATGTTGCAGGTGAGGGGAAGGGGGACTGGAACTGAGAATGATTGTTACTTGACAGGCGTTCGGTGAATTGTGGGAGCCATTCGAAGAGTCACAGATTGGTAGCAGTGCAATGCCATACAAGAAGAATCCAATGAAGAGTGAGAGAATATGTGCACTCTCAAGAATGCTCATTGGACTACCCCAGGTTGGATACAGATGTACTCTTGTTACAGTACTGTCTATTTGAGGGAGCATTGAATACACTGGCAGAACAAGGACTGGAGAGGACTCTGGACGACTCTGCTGCAAGGAGAATGTTCCTTTCAGAAGGACTTCTACAGGCGGATGCTATCCTTCTCATTCTACAGGTATGCATCTATCGTATGAATAAAGGGGATTATTGTATTGCGGAACATCGTGGAAGGACTTCGTGTCCGATCGGATGTAGTGGCAGCAGGAGTGAAGGGAGAGATGCCATTCCTTGGACTTGAGAAGGCTCTTATGTTCCTTACTGAACATGGAGTAGACAGACAAAAGGTGAGGGGAAGGAATTGAAGATAGAGAATGAGTACATACAGGCACATGCTATGATACGATCTACTGCTCTGGCTGCAAAGGAGAAGGAAGGAGGATCAACTATGGAAGAAATGCTCAGTGATCCATTCTATGACCCGGTTAGTATATTCAAGGATTACAGTAGTCAGTACGGTGACTTCATTTAAAGTTAGTATCTTTCATGCATAATATAATTATGGGTGTAGTTGGATGAGTGATCGGTAGTTGTTTACGTTCTCACTTCTGGAATAGACTCTAATTCTGATATGATAAGGAAGTGCAGATGTAAGCAGTGTGTGTCCGTCCCTTGCCTTCTTATCACTCAATTCGAACTCATTTTATCCCCCTCTTTCATTGTTTGTCACTTCAAATGCGTATTGTTGCACACACAGAACGTTTATGGGGACGATTCATAACCTCTACACTTTGATAGAAGGAACAAAGGGGGTCAGGGAAGTGGGAAGGATTGTCGATGGCAGACATTCTCACTACAGTATCCATTATGAATGTACTGTTGAGGTTCGGGATCGTGTTCTCTCCCTCGTCTCTTCTCCCATTTCATTCACTGGAAGATGTGTATCTCAAACGGAAAGATTTCTGAAGGAGGAACTTGTTCCTGCCATTCAAGGAAGAGTCAAAAAGGATGAACAGAAAGTACAGTTGGATGTTTAGAATGATGATATTTCGTTGTTAACTGTTGTTGATTCTTATTTTGGTTAGTTTTTTATCAATTGCTTGCATTATCACCTAGAATTTTTACGGATTGTCCAGTTTTAGACATTATTGCAAGTTGCGAGTTTGTCAAATTGACGAGTTTCTTATAGAATAAAGTGATATTCCTATTGAAACAAGTGTTGTTAATCTTTCACAGTTTCTACAGTTACTTTGAGGCACTGTTCAGCAATACCTATTTATATTCACATGCATGCAGTATCGTGGTTTGTGAAGGATTTATTGCTTTTGTTTGTAATTTCGTATGATTTTTCTCTACTGCTTCTCGATGATCCAGTCTGTATGGATATCAGTCTCTTTCTGCCGCCAATATCTACAATTCGTCATATATCGTTTCCCTTTGCTTTACGAGTCATAGGAAGCACTCAGCTTCAGTTCAAAATCTAGGAATAGAATGAAGATTACTTCATTGGATTTATCTTTCTTTGCGTGTTCCTTTTCTTCTAATACACACAATGATTTGTCTTTAAGTATGGATGTCCAATCAGAGTTGTGTCATGGATTCCCATACCAGAGACAATATTGTGAAGAGAACATCTATTGGTTATGTGTGGAGAAGATAAGAAGAGAACCTGAAGAAGCAGCAAGATTCATGGTACGTCAATGCTTCATATTTTCCAATTAACATTAAGTTCTTCAAATTGATGTATTATGTAACACTATTCATCATATCTGCAAAATGACTCATTTTGCGATGCGTCTCACCTAGCGAACCAGAATGAGTGTGCTAGCTCACTCAACTCTCCTCAATTTTCTTTGCAGGTCCGAGTTAGATTGTTGAGATAGCTCTTAGGTCATGCTTCATGCGAAATAAGTTATCTAGGCAAGAGCTATTGTACCAGCCCTACTATGCACGAAAGCATACTGTATCTACAGTTAAAATGTACCGCAACAGAATATTGCAGGTTCTGGTAGTATCGAATGATGAAGAGAAAGTTGTCTTTGCCAAGCAACGAAACGCTAACAATGCTGGTCTTATTGTTTGTTGGGACTACCATGTCATTCTACTTCAAATGCCCCTACGGTTAGTTATCTTATTCACTGCTAGACATATCTGATTTCGTTGCGAGTTTTGTTGATTAAACTTAAAATACTTTTTGATGACTTCCAGTAGTGGAACTTAGGGGTTCGAAATCGGTAAATTTGTCGTCATTCTTCTCCGCCGCGCGGTTATCTCACCTCTGATTGAAAACCGCGCCGCAGAGAAGAATGACGACAAATTTACCGATATAGAATCCTAGCGGAAATGAAATGAAGGGAATGAGAGGTATGTGTCATGCATACCATACTCGTCCTTGTGTTTCATTGTGAATGAGATAAGAAGGATGAGTCATCCTTTCCCTCAGGGCAAATGTTCTCATGACTCATGCACTTTATGAGCTTCTCTATGTACGCACTTACGATCTTTACTACCCGATAAAGACAGTAACTCTACCGAAATCTCAGGGATCGTCCGGCCCGCGTCTTTGACTTCGAAACAACTCTCGGATTTCCCTGCGATGCAAGTGAATACTTCGACGAGACATTCCTTCTAAGACATGGAATGGTGGGAGGATACACTGACAGGACGGGTACGGTATTGATGAGAGGATTACTATAACTATTCCTATTCAGATATCAGACCATTGTTTCGTGTGATACCGGCCCAGGACTACGTAGCTTCGTTCTCTTCCAATCGTATTCACATGTATGATAAAAGAACAGGTCTTGCCATAGCCCCAATTCCTCCATGGAATGCAATTCGTGGTGCCATGGCTCCTTCTCCACATGAATTACCATTCTTCAAATCAATGAAAGACAGTCATGTCTCTCAATTGTCACGAGTATTGCCATTGGGAGATATGAGACACTTCTTCAGACAATCTTGACTTGTACGTATCGTTTATAGGAATTGGAATCCTTTGAATGCACAATGTTCCTCTGTGATGATGCAAGATAAAGTTCAGTCAGAGACCGTTCAAACAATGAGAGGGAACAAGGGAAAGGGACAGATTGGTACTTTGGGTACATTGATCCATGTTTCAGTTGTTGTTTGTTTGATGTCGTTCTCGTGGTCACTGTCTCGTCTCCTCTTCTCCTCTCTTCTGCATCTTCGTTCTCTTTGAGTGTTCTCGTGTAGAATCGATGGTAGAACCGGTCTGATTGAGGGAAGAGAAGAGAGAAGAAGAAAGAGAGAATACGGACAACCAGGTGACCATACCCACTCTCTCTCTCTCATTCTGTACTTTCTCTATCTCTCCACCTTATCGGCCATTCAATCCCCATTGATTCTTTCCCCATGGATCCTTCTTCATCTGGTACATCCATGAATATCTCTGTTACTCTTCGATTTGGTAGTACCACAAGTGTCCTTACTCTTGAGAGAAGTACTCATCCACAGGTTTCATTCCCTTTATCGCGTCTCTTTTCATCCAAACATCATTGTAGGCCCTTGAGAACTTTAAATTGGCCGCCAGAAGGTTGGCTGAGCGATTGGAATCGCCCACGAGTCAAGTGAACCTCTGATGGTTTGACGAATGAAGTAACACATGATGTTATAGGTAATCCTCTTCCGTCATGATTATTTGAGCCCTCAAGTTCTTCAACCTCTCAATTGTCTCTCCGAATTGGTTAGTCATTCCATTTATTGGTCATGAATTGTACTGTTGAGACTAATGGGAGTGTGGTAGAAGTGATTGTTGTTGATGAACAACAACCGACTAATCCTCATGCACTACAAGTTACCTCATATAAGGTTTGATGTTCCTCCATTTGACATGCTCTTTATTGTATCGCTAATGGGACGTTATTGACAGCCGTTCATTTCTAGCAGTCGTCTCTCACTTCGCATAGACAACCGCTATGAATGAAATTAGACGGATAGAAATGAATGGCTGTCAATAACGTTCATTAGCAGCGAAACCCTAATTATCATCTTATTCCTTAGACTCCCACTTTCTGTGATTATTGTGGAGAGTTTCTGATAGGTCTGATCAAGCAAGGATTACAATGTCAACAATGCAGGTAAGTCATTCCATTCAATGCAAATCATTCCATTCTTTCTTTTCAGACAAAACTTCCATAAAAAGTGTGCCCATGCATCTCGTAACAATTGTTCAGCAGTATCTTCTTCTCCTTCTGTTCCTTCTTTCAGTCTTCCTCACACTTTGGCCATTCACAACTTCAAAACACTTACTGTTTGTCGGTTTGTCGTCTCTTCACACAATGAAGTTTTTTCCCTTTTCAGTGTTTGTGACAAGATGCTTCTTGGTATAATCAAGCAGGGATTTCGATGCAGAGATTGCCAGGTTCGTCCCCTCCTGAAGTGTCCTCCTCATCTGTTCAGGTGGCTGTCCACAAGAAGTGTGCTCCTCTTCTGGAACAGAATTGTCAATTGTCTGCACAAGCAATCACTCCTAATCTGGAACGAATGAGTATGTGTGAACAGGAAGAAGTACAAAGTACAGATCAACCAATGGAGGTATTTTATATGGAGGAGGAAGGGGGTTCAAAATCGGTAAATTTGTCGTCATTCTTCTCCGCCGCACGGTTGTCTCGTTCCCTCATAGACAACATCGCGGCGGAGAAGAATAACGACAAATTTATCGATTTCAAACCTTAGTTTTTATGAGTGATGGAAGATTGTTGTTCATCTCGATTATTCAGAGTGAGGACAGTATGATTCCCCTTGCTCGATTGCCTGGACAGGCTGCTTCAACTCGAACACGACCATCAATCGAAGGATGGATGATTCATTTTGAATTGACTGAGCCCGAAAGGAGATTGAGACATTATTGGATACTATCAAATGATGCTATTCGAATGTATTGTGAACACGGAGGAGACGCTATCGGTAAGTTACGATTTCATATTCTCTTCTGAATGATTCTTCTTCTGAATCTTCCGAATGATTCCATTCAGGAGTCAATCGTGCTCGAGTCTACAGGACGATAGCCCTTGCTGAGATTCTGGCAGTGACTCCACACGAAGGAGAGGCCGTAGATGATCGATTCCCCCCACATGCATTCGAGATTCGAACAATCAACAATGTTTGTTTGGATTGGAAGTGGACGAGTTTCTTGTTTCCTTCATTACAGTTAGTGTATTGTGTGGGAGAACAACAAACAACAGGAAATGAAGGCCCTCCTGCAAAGATTGCGAGACAATTAAGTAGAGGATCAAATGCAACCATCGCTCATTGGCTACATGTTCGTTCTCTTCCCTCTTCTTCTTCTCATCCTCTTCCCCTTTCAGGCACTCACATTATCCCTACAACCTCCTGCACATCGAACAGACGCAGACAATACAGAACCTGCACTACAACTGTCACAACTGTATCAGGTTACTTTCTTTCTCGTGTCATTTCATACAATTCTTCTTGTTAGGTATTGAGTGATCAAACTCTTGGATCTGGACAATTTGGAACAGTTTATGGAGGAATTCACAGGCAGAGTGGACGAGAAGTTGCTGTTAAGGTTGGCTTTCGATTGCATTGGAGTTTGTAAATCTGTAGTAAAGTGCATTTCTCATTCATCCAGTCGCCGCAGAGCAGTTGTCTCTACGCTCTTAGATAACCGCTTCGAGTGGATTAGGCGAATAAGAAATACACTTTATTTTCAATTTGATTTACTACTATCAAACTTTGCATGTTATTCAATCTAATATATTCTATTATTTACAGGTAATTTCGAAAGAAAGATTTGCGAAACGATCAGCGGGAGCAGAATCTCTACGGTTAGTTACACAAATGTTAGAATTGTTGACAAATGATGTTGTGTAGGTCGGAAGTAGGAATTCTCCAATCGATATCCCATCCTGGAATTGTTCGTCTTGAATCGATGTTTGAAACACACGATAAAATCTTCGTTGTCATGGAGAAACTGAATGGAGATATGCTTGAGATGATCCTTAGTCAGGTACGAATATCGTTGAAGCACGGTCCTGACAGATTTGCATTCAGGAAACCGGAAAACTGAATGAACGTATCACGAAATTCCTACTTTGGCAAATTTTGTGTGCATTGCGATATCTGCATAACAAAGGAATCGCCCATTGTGATCTGAAACCAGAAAATGTTCTTCTCTCACAACAAGGAACTCAATTTCCCTCAACGAAGATTTGTGACTTTGGATACGCAAGAGTGATTGGAGAACGACAATTCAGGTATCTCAACACATCTTGCATTAGAACTTGTTGATATTTGAGAAAGACAATTGTTGGTACTCCTGCCTATTTGCCTCCTGAAGTTCTCCAGAAAAGAGGTTTCACTGTTCTCTCATTCCTTCCATCATTGTCTCTCTAGGCTATAACAAGTCACTTGATATGTGGAGTGTTGGTGTTGTCATCTATGTCACTCTGTCTGGTACATTTCCATTCAATGATGGTGAAGAGGTAAGTGTACAACCAGATTGCAGAGTTATATTGATCCAATTATAGGTGCAAGAACAAATTGAGAACGCTGCCTTTATGTTTCCCAAGGAAATCTGGAAGAATATCAGTCCCCATGCAGTCAATCTCATACAAAGACTACTTCGTGTACAGGTACACTACGAGAAATGGGAAATGACAGAAAGTGTACGTTTACAGATCGAAGAAAGATTACAAATTGAAGAATGCATGACCCATCCATGGCTACAATCCCAACAACTTCTGTCAGATCTACGAGATCTCGAATCAAGATTGGGTGTACGGTATCTGACAGATGGATACGGTACTCCTTCACAAGGAGGGTATGTAAGTGTGAATGCGACCGCCCTGTCTACTAGTCTCAACTATGATGGAGAGAATTCGTTGATATAATTTATTGCTTTTCATGCTATTTGCATTGTTTTATTTAGGAACTTGAGAGCAATTCATTGCCAGCTTTGAGAAGAATCTGGTAAATGACTGACGTTTTGTGAGTCGAATCATTGGAATAGTAACTGTTCGTTGTCATTATTTGTGTCTGTAGATGATGAAATAACACACTGCCTATGATCACTTACCTCCAGAATATTACCACTATGATTGTGAAACGGGACACGAGAGATTTACACTTCAAATATAAACGTATTTCATGTTGTATTTTCATCATCATAATGGGTCCCCAACGCAGTGGCGAGCGGTTGCTCCGATTCCACTCGCCCAGATTCCGTCTGTACGAAGCGGTGGTTCGCAAGCGGACGTATCAACCACAAGGATGGCTGCCTTCCTCCTCACTCTGGCTACCATCAACGTCCGCACCCTCTCAACATCCGCCCGCCTACTGGAGCTCGATCTGGCGCTGGCCAAGCTTCGATGGGACGTGGTAGGATGCACGGAATCGCGAATGGTGGGCAGAGGTTCATTACAA
>JACMIF010005559.1:0-10482 GCA_014805445.1 Diplogasteroides magnus | reverse complement strand
TTTGAGCCAATAAAAATTGTAGTTGATCAGCACCTAAGCGAGTAAATTCAGTTTGACTGAATTCAAAAAGTGATTTTCATGATTTTTTCGAACGAGTGAGCATTTTTTGAAAAGTGTTGAACTAAAAGTTTCTTATTTTTTGATAAAGATTCAGAAAATGTGCTATGTGTGAGGGTAAAATTTCGATTTGAGAGAGTTGATTTTCGGGGGTGGTCAACTTCGTGACGTCATAGCTCGACGATGGCGTCACATATCGAAATTCTGGAAGCGTCAGTTTGTTCGCCATACTTGAAAGTACTTATGACCAACTTTTGAGGGTAGGTTAAAAATCGATGTGCCAAGGTCAGTTTGGATCCCTCAGATAACGTCTCCTATATTAGATAATAGGTAAAAACTTTTTGCTTATTTCTAATTTCGTTCCTTTTACGTTTTCAAGGAGATATTTTTACGTTCGACCGACGATCGAATGTTGTCTCTTATACTGCCAATCAGTAATTGGAATGAAGGCGTGATCAGGCAGCCTATCATGGGAGGACGGAATACGCTTGCAGCCAGCTCGTACCTCTTGGCTACGATTTATGAAGTCGAAGGCCGCAAAGTCACTTGTGGTTGGAGGTACATATCTAAATTAGTTTTGGAAAACATTCATCGTGTCAGTTTATTTGTAGAAAATTATTAATTCTAGGAAGCTGGGCGATGAGTATATGGCTGTTGCGTTGCACTGCTACTGGATAGATACTGATAGAGATCAGTGGACTCGATCATTACTCAGTTCCCATTTATATCTCGTAGAATCAATCAGGGGAGAAGCGCGGAAAGTATCACTTGAAGGATACGAAGAGGAGAGTCAAGCCATGATGGAAAAAGCAGACTATTACCTTAGAGAATACCATGAATTATACAATCAATATCCGTTTTTAAGAAATGCATGGCTACCGCCACTCAATCCTCATATTTAAACATACTAACTCTTTCATTTCCATTTCCATACTACATATCAAACACTCAATTGATCTCACTTATTTCCATTCGCCCTCATCATTTGATTCTATCAAGTGACCATTCTCCCCTCATTACCATTCTCCACTTCCTCATATAAGCCCCGTCCCCCTCATTCCTACTCTTCTTCCGTTCGTTGTGTTGGTCGTCTGATAAATCTTCGGCCGTATCCTCCCCGTCTTCACCACACCTGCCACGGCTACCGTAATCATTCGGGAGCCGATGATCAAGGGATTGTGGGTTTAAATCATGGTTGAAGTGTAGATGGAATGCACGCAAGGGATTCACTTTGACTTCACTGGCCATTATGTACCGTATTCCGTGAATCTGCCCTTGTTTGCAGCATATCGTTATATATAATTTCAGTATGGGAAATACTGTAAATTGAAATTATTCACTTGCTCTGCTCTTATGGAAACACTGAAACATATCTCGAAAACGATGCTGCTGGCGAATGACAACTCATAAAAATAATCATTCAACACATAAAATATGCGCCATCTTTTCCTCCATGCATGCTTTTGGACAAGAAGAATCACACTCACACTTCAGCGGAGTGTGATTCAATACTGTGCTTATTTGCACTTCTTTTTAAAAAAATAAACGCGACATTGAAAGAAGACTGCGTTGAGCCAAATTCTACTACATGATGGCTCTCGCGGGGGACGCGGGAGTCATTATCGATTCCTTTGCAGCAAGTGGAGGACTGATCTGCACTCGTTTCGCTACATGCTCGTCTACATCACAATGTTCCAGATCTTCGAAACAATAATCTGTTCCTGTCAGTGAATTCAATCAATAATCATACTGTCACATTGACCTCTATGACGTCTTTAGCGTGGACATAACAGGGCAGCTATTGACACAGTTATTTCTATCTGTCCAGCTTCATTCCTAGCGGTTGTCTCTGCGAAGTGAGCGACGACCGCTATGAATGAAGTTTGGCGGCTAAAAATGAACGGCTGTCAACTGCCCTGTTTTGTCAACCCTAGCAATCTATCATCATTTAGCGCTGAAGGAAGCGCAGTGTGGCTGCTAATATAATAAAACATGTTAAAAATAGAATTAAGCTTCGCACTGTAGTTGAATTTGTTTTAAATTATTTTTCTATAATATCTTCTGGACCATTCGAATTTTGATTGATAGTGAACTCTTATGGAAAGCTTGAAACGTATGTATTCTCGAAGATAAAGAAATCCTACGAGGAGCTGTTCCGGTAGGCATTGGAGAAGGTAGACTCCATTCCGGTATGTTTCATGAACAGGATATACACTGCCTGTTTATTTTTCATGGATTTTACTTCTATAAATCATTGCATTGCTAAATGATTAAGGACAACAACAGACAGGTATGGATTACTACGCCATAATTGTGAAATGAACAGCTTCATGTATTTCGTCATCACAATGCAAATCTGCATGACGTTTAAGTAGCTGTCACCCTCTTCCGACTCCCTCTGCCATCCCGAATCAAATCCATTCAGCCAGTGGCAGCCATGGCCCATGATGTTCTACTAGTCGCTGCCGCTGCAGCAGGAACTGTCCTGAGGGACCACGGGGAGGGGATATTCGGAAGTAAGCAGCGAAACCAACCGAACCAGCTGGATTATTTACTGTTGACAACTCACGGCAATTCAGCCTTGCCGTGAAGCGACAAATACCAAAAGTCGTCCGGCGAATACACCAGCTGATCGTCAGCGGAATTCACCGAACGAAATTAATGAGCGCTTATTAGCAAGTAGTGAAACAAACTTTTTGACGTTGAAATTGCACAGATGCGCTCTTCCCCATTGCACTCTTCCTTACATGTTCCGTCCATTTTGTCGTACCCCGGCTCGTGTGCGGAGTTATGTCTCCATAAGCTCTTTGAAAAGTTTAACATTGCAAGCGCGGAAGTCCGAAAGTGTATGCAATACAATCTCCCTTTGTGGCTCCTTTAAAGCTACATATCAAATATTTGGGTGTACGGAAAGTCTTTAGACTTTTTCGATTTTTTTCAGAATATCTCGATGGTAACTGAGTTGTATTACTAAATAACTATTGCATAAATATGTTTAGGCCCACGCCTGTTTACCATTAGTGGGCAACAATGTGATTAACTCGAAGCCTCTAACGTCAGTTGTCAGATTTTTCCAAACCGTGAAAAATAACGTTTGTACGTGAATGACAGATTGAATTTTCATATGGATGGTTTCAAATATGTTTTGCTTGTTCCATAAGTAGGTCGGAAAAAGCCAAAACACAATATGCCGGTACCAAGGGCCATTTGCTCCATTATTATGATAAGCACTAGAACCATAGCGATCTTGATTCGGCTTACGAAGTGCATTCCTTTTCTTTAACTCGTGTTCGTGCGATTGTGTCGCACAGTTGATAAAAAACCAAGTGCGTATTATCATGAAAATATAACTAAATTACAGGAGCATTCAACGAATCCGAAAACGATATTCCGATAGAGTTGATGATTCAGGTGATAAAGTATGCAAAAGAAAAGAAAAGCACAATTACAGCCACCACCAATTATATGAAATGTCTCTCTTCATACTTCCACTTATGTTTCATAGTTTATGTAACTGTCGGAGTTATTAGGAAATGCAATCGGAGCCGCTTTCATAATTGAAGGAAACTATCTACTATGCATTAGAGTGGCGGGTATGGGCAATTGGCCGTGAATGAAACGAAAATGACATCGGTGATGTTATTCAATCAACGTTGCCGATACCGTTCATCGGTATTATGCATCCTATCTGAACTGTTATTCCTAGTACGCGTCTCACAACTGAATGCCACCCTGGTCTCTCATTTTTACGTGCTATTTTGTCGTAACGGAATATGTTTCAACTGTGAGATGAATAGACTAGGGCAACAGTTCAGTTAGGATGAGTAATAAAGGCTTTGAATGACTCATTCTTAATCATTGCTCCCTAGCGTCATAGTATGCATCCATGCCCTGATGGAATAAATTATAGTCATGCATGGCAATATTAAATTTAAGGTTAATTTCGGAATGTTCAGGTGATGATGAAGCAGAAATACTAACGCTCTCATTATTTATAGAGACCTTGACTCAGTGCACGATTTGATCCCTTTTGAAACTCAAATTCGCGCGGCTGTCTTTCGCTAATTTTTGATAACCGCTAGACATAAGTATGAGAAAAAAGCACATGTGATCATTCTATACTGCCATATTGTCTCCCTCGCCTCATAGTTTCTCACTAGCTATTGCTAATTCTATGTCATAATAGATTACTTGTATTAAATTATACTTTTAATGTTATTACTGATGGCCTAGTTGTCATCTATTTTCTCACTTGCCAACAATCGAAATGCTATTATTGTCTATCAAATTTCTTCACATATTCATAGCAAGCGATAAACAATTTCAATGTCAAATGTCTCTTCTCATACTTCCAGTTATGTTTCATAATTCAAAAAAATGCCGGAATTATTAGGAAATACAATGGTTGTCATATCGGACCTTTAAGGAAATGTACTATTACACATTCAACCCCTGATAGAATAGATTATAGCCATGAATGACAATGTAAAAATTTTCCCACAGCTATGCTTTTAGTTTCGAAAGAATCAGTTCGAGATGAAACAGAAGGACAACCGCGCTCATTGTCAATCAGCGAAGTGTTTTCTCTTTCGGCTTCACTTTCAGTTATGTTTCATGGCTTAGGTAAAGGCTGGCTATAAACGCAAAAACAATATAGGTAAGACTTAAATCACAACAAAATTGTATTTCCAGGCAATGCTCCATCTCGCTCAGTTCACCGTCGATTCACAACTCGACGACGTGTTCCTAAGTGCTGTTTGATGTATGACCCTGGTTTTCATTTTCGCCCCTTTCCTCTAAATCTATAAAGACTGGACTTTTCAGTCTAACCGCTAGTGTTTTCCACAATTCCTGCGGACTTGGTGCAAAAACATCAATCGGTTGGACATCAATCATTCCAGAAAGGCGTTTTTTATGGATATTTGCACAATAATGGTGAAATGGACACTTGCGCCATCAATGCGCGGTCAAAGTGTCTATTTCACCCATTATTGCGCAAATGTGTATGGCGTACTTGTCTTTCACCGATCAAAAGGGGAGAATAACTGAAAAACTTTGGTTGTTCATTCTCATGGTCCATCGGGGAGAAGCAAACGCTCCAAGTGCAATTAAAGGTACAGTCCGGGCACCGATATATATCGCAAACTGACATTAGATACAGTAGAATTTAACACAGTATAAAAAAACGAAGAAAATTTTAAATTGTGGCTTCATAGCGGTGTCAGTACCTCGGCAAACTCGGCGCCCCGGAGGTTATCTTGAAAGTCGAAGCGACAAAAGCACAACTCATAAAAAGAATAATTCGGTTCAGGCACCCGTAACCTGATTATTCGACCGTATTCTAGTACTTGAATGGCATAGGTAAGCTACCCGAATGAAATGATTCATTGCTTCCTCAAATGACAAGGGAAGAGGCAGAATACGCTTATTCACTGTTTGTTTCGATTTGAAATATGTTTCACGGTTTCCGTAAAAGCAATGAAAAGTACGCAAACTCAATTTTTTGAAGGATTGCATAAAAAAAAAATATATATAATGTGGTCGATCCTCTCTTTCACAATTCTTCTTTGATCATTTCCAGATACTTCTTCTCCCAATTCCACCGTTCCCGCTCAGAGAATGCACTTGCAAAGGCGGCCGCAGCAGTTGCCAACAGTTCCATGGTGGATGATGGGAGGATGACGAAGGCAACCCAGACGAAGTATGTTTCAAACCTATTATATAACATGCGTGATTTGACGAATTCGATGGAAGGACTTGTCATTATGACAACTCAATAACACTTTTAAAAATCAATCATTCGCCTGAAAAGTAGGGGAGGGGGGTCCTGACGAGTCTTAATCTCGGCATCATGTTCAGTCTGTGCTCTACACTAGGATTTCCAAATCAGCAGTAAACTACATTTTTCATCCGTCTTATTTCCACGAAATTGTTGCCCCTACGGCCGGTAGACAACAGCTCCGAGTGGATTTGAGGAATATCACGACGTTCAAATTCGTTTCAAATCTCATATATAACAGTCATTATTTAAAAAAATACAATGCAAGAGGACGACTACGAGATAAATAAAGTTATTCATCATTATCGTGACCGCAGACTGTTAGTTGGAGGGAAGGAGTTACGGTTGGCGGATTGACTACTTTGTGGGTTGGTTACGTTTCAATACAACCATATATTTAAATGTATACCCTCTGTGAAAAATAGCCCATAAAGCAGTAAAATTGCCTACCGTAGAAGGAGCGTTCCTTGAATTGGCTCCATGTCCCGTCTCCGCTGTTCACTCGCTCATTCGTTCATGAGCTTTAGATAAGAGTGATTGAAAGTGGATGCGGGACTATTATTACTGTGGAAAACGGACTTGATATAGCTGGTACACATGTGACATTTGGGCGGCCTCAAAATCTGATCGCAAAGTGTAAGTTTCTTTATATTGGAATCGTGAAGCATATCTGAACTCCTCTGTGAATGTGCGAATTTGACCTATTTTTCAAATTTTATTGATGTAGACTAATTAAAATTGCTTTTCTAAATCATTTTGGACCCATTTGAACATGTTTCAACCGAAATATCGATGAAAATAATATGATCACATTAACATTCAGATATGATTCAAGATTCCTTAATAAATTCGGATAATCAACTGGAGGCATGGAATTTATCAATTCCGTTTTCCACAATAATATATGCCATTCACTTTCTTAGGCGTGCCCTACAACCTCATTCAGGTCCTGGAACGTGATCATAGACCTCGAGGGCTCCAAGCACATCAGCTCATTCCTCCATGCAATGGAGGAGAGTGCAGTTGCCATGAGGTAATTCAACTATGTTTTCGCCAAGCTTTGTAAGTTCTGAGTTAAGCGGGCTGCAAGGATCGATGTGGAAAGAAACTATTATATTTTCATTGTCACTGAAACACAATCCAGATATTTGTAATTGATTGCGAGTCCAACTGTCAACTAGAATCGGGGATACTGTAGTTACCGATCGATACGATTATCGATCTATGGAATTCATTATCGATATGCACCAAGTGGAGGGCACTGATCTGCACTCGTTTCGCTACACACTCGTCAACATCACAATGTTCCAGATCTTCGACCCGAACAACAAACAGTTCCTGTGAGGTAATTCTATCAATAATCATACTTCCACTTTGACCACTGTGACGTCATCAATCTCTACTAATTGGGTTACAAAAAAAAGAAATGTAAAAATAGAATTAAACTTCGAACTTGTTCTATTTAACTTACATATGCGAGACTTATCGCATTTCGATTAACTGTCAACCATTATGCAGAGCGTGAAACCTATTTGAACTCTTGAGTATGCATCCTATCTGAACTGTTATTCCTAGTACGCGTCTCACCTCTGGATGCCACCCTGGTCGCTCATTTTTACGTGCTATTTCGTCGTTACGTAATATGTTTCAACTGTGAGGTAAAAAGACTAGAGCAACAGTGCAGTTATGATGCACAATAAGACGTAGAAGGCATACGAAAAGAGGATCCGTGAGAGAGGGTCGACTTCCTTCCGGCATGTATCACGGACATTCTGTATTCCGAGCAATCATTTTTCAAAGCTACCTTTGGAAGTTCCGTCCGGTATATGTATACACATAATAAATAACGAGCGAACACGGAATGGGGGAAAATTTGGGTCGTAATAACATGAGCTTTTATTATTATTTTTTCACTATTATGGCTAAAATACCCAGACACATATTATAGTTGTCTATCGTGTACGCATTATGCAATTTCTAACATTCCCAGTTCACTGAAAATTCACGACCAGACGAAGTTGATGGGCTACTGGGTACGTAACTCGTGTGTTTTTTGTAGTACCCTCGTTATTCCGATCCCCACCTATATCTATATCAAGAATACGACAAAGAAATCCAACCAGGAGCGGTTCCGTGAGGCCTTCCACAGGGTCGACCCCATTCCGTTATGTTTCATGGATGTGATATCTTCTGCCGGTTCATTTTTCGTGGCCTGTGTGACAATCCCTCGTTTTAAAGAATATTGTATTGTTAATGAAGTGCAGCAATAGTCAGTGAAAGACCAATTCGACGGAATTGCGCATTATGATGCAGTATACGATAAGGTGATAAATGATTGTTATTTGTGTGTGTTAGCGCTTATGGAAAGCGAATACGATTTCTCAGTTTCAACCCGATTGAGGGATGTTGGCAGTATTTTTCTGTGTGATATTGTGAGAATCCAGGAACGTGATAATAGACCTCGAGGGCTCCTATCGCATCAGTTCATTCCTCCATGCAGTGGAGGAGAGTGCAGTAGTCATAAGACTTTTCAATTATGTTTGCGCCAACTTTATGAGTTTAGAGCTTGCAAGTAAGTCGTCAGACTATGTTTCGTCAAGGCATTATACAAATTAAACAGAGCTTCGACAGTAGTTTCTTTCAAAGTTAGACAATGCTTTGGCAGCGTAAGGTTCGCCAATTTTATGTATTGTGGGCATGAACCGAGAAAGGTACTACGAGAATCCACGTAGAGAGAAATTGTTCCATTTGCCTTGTCACTGAAATATAATCCAGAGTGTTGCAAGTGATTGCGAACCCGACTGTCTACTGTAATTGGGGCTACTGTAGTTATCGATCGAATTGTTTATCGATTAATGAAAGATGAATCGTTCCCTGGTGTTATTTAAACAAGTTGAGGACGCTGATCTGCACTCGTTTCGCTACACACTCGTCTACATCACAATGTTCCAAATCTTCGACGCTAAAAACAAACAGTTCCTGTGAGTGAATTCAATCAATAATAATTCTGTCGCTTTGACCATTGTCATCAATCAATATTTGCATGCTGCTGCTAATTAAAACAAATTTTTATAAAATTTACAAGTCACACTAGAATTGAATATTATATCACATACTTCGCCTCAACGTATCGAATTTGGCTAAAATGTAAGAATTTATTGAAACCGTGAAACATATTTGATCTGGTCAAGAAGACGAAGAAGGCTTGCGAAGGGCGGACAATCTGATCTCGTCCTCACTCATTACTGCTCACGAGCCGTGCCGACGTCTTCGGATATGGCGAGTTCATGAAGGATCCGCAATGTTCTGCGGCTTCAGCCTGTTTAACCTTCACCTCGATATTCTTTGTGCTTGACAGTCTTTTAGGTTGTTTGAGCTTCTTTTATTTTATGGCACGTGTTATTTCGACAGATCGAATTTTACTTAAATGTCAGCAATTATGGAAAGCGTGAAACATATTCAAAACCTTCAGTAAGACGAAGAAGGCATAAGTAGAGCGTTTCCGTGAGGCCTCCGACAGAGTTGTTAACGCGTTGAAGAGAGCTTTACAATATTGACATTCGAAGATATTGACTTTTGAAGCGATTGTATTGAGCGCCCAGTTATGTACGGTAGATCGCCGCATGCTTTCTCTGTGCCCCCTCTCTTTCCCGTTGACTCTAGAGACCACCCAGGGACTCCCGAGAGCGGTTCCTAGCCCCTTCTCCGTCTCCTTTCTCTGGTCTCTCCTTTGATCTACTGATTTCTCACCCCCTCTTCCCCTCCCCCAGATTCTCCAACACTACTTTTCCTTGATCAAAGATCCGTCGTAAGCTACCGTACCCTTCAACTTTCACGCGTTGTATAAAATCGGTGAAAGGAGACGGAGCTGTGCCACGAAAATGTTCGTGGCACAGTCTAAACTCTAGTCTAAAATAATCCTACATTGTGGTGTCCGTAGAATATATCATGTCCCTGAAACATACAGGAATGGAGTCGACCCTCACGGAACCGTTTTTCATATGCCTGCTTAGTCTTTCTAAAGAGTTCAAATATGTTTCACCGTTTCCATAAGTGTTGTCACATAAAATAAATTTGATGTGTGTAGCGCGTGGTTTATAATAAATTATTTAGAATCTTCAACTCTAGAGTGAATGCGTAGTCTTGATTGTTTGTTTTTCATGTGTGCAGCCGACTCAGCAGTTCTTCATAATGCCATAGTATTGATTGATTACGGCGTAATGATAAAAGCGACAGACATTTTTTTCAATTGTTCATTATCAGAAACTGTTTTTTGTTCGGGTCGAAGATCTGGAACATTGTGGTGCTGACGAGTGTGTAGCGAAACGAGTGCAGATCAGCGTCCTCCGTATTTTTTTTTATAATACGTCGCAAACACTTGTGCCATTTAATTATTGAGGCGCAATGTGTATCACTGACTATTGTTGCAGTACATTATAAACACTTAATTCTTAAAAAGTTGCCTATCCGTGAATAGGTATGTAAAATATGCAGGCAGAAAATATCCTGTCCATGAAACATACCGGAATGGAATCGACACTGACTACTAGGGTTTCAAAAACAACTTTGAAAACAACGCTGTTGGGTGTACGAGTCTCACCAAATTTGATGGGTGCCGTAAGTTTGGGGTCATTTGAAAACCGCCC
>JACMIF010005556.1:0-10485 GCA_014805445.1 Diplogasteroides magnus | reverse complement strand
CTGGACGACGTTTACCAATCGTGGTGTGACTACCGTATACCTGGGTGCAGATGTACTTTCTGTCGCCGATGGTCACCCAATTGGCATGAATGTAGTCGTGCATGCCGATTGGCCACTTCAGAATCACTCTCGACTCGTCAACGCAGTACACGTCTCAAGTGGAATGGTCCCATAGATTACAGTAGCCGAGACGCGTAAGCGGACGCGTTGCGGTCGGACTACAGTATACCTTTGTATCGATTCTTGTCGGGATTGGAGTCGAAGGCGATCTTGGGATTGCCGGCGATTGGCTGTGTCTGCTTCTTGATGTCGTCGAATTCAGCCAGCAGTCCCGGGATTCCAGTCTGAGCATTGGTGAACGTCGGCTACCGTATCCCATCACACCACGTACCTGACACGTCGCCTTGCAGAACGCTTCCAGCATCTGCTTGCCCATGGGTTCCTGAATCGATCGATCAATACCGCGTAGTGAGGCGGGTTACGGTATCGCCGACGTTTGTCGATTGTCGGACCTGGGTGGTAGTGGTACGCTTCTTCCTCGGCCCTTTCTTCTTCGTTTTCCTACTGTTGTTGGTGTTCTCCACCTGCGTCCCGTCATCATCGAGATCTTGCGCTGAAAGATCAGACTACATACTACCAAGATCAAAATACAAAATCATTGCCAAAAGGACAACGAACCCGTCTTTGTGTTGTTCTTGGACTTCTTGATCTTGGACTTGTGGGTGCTCATGTTGCCTGAACGATGGAGCTATTGTAACCCAGGAATTCGTGGTAGGGCGCCGTACCGATTGAAGAAGAAGAGGGGCGACTGTCCTCGACGGGGACGGAGGGGGGAGAATGAACGGGGTCGGTTAGAAATGAGGGTCTTGTGTATGTGTGCACGTACGCAAGTGCAAATGCAGTCAAAATTATGTAAATTAGGAAATATGCGATTCCAGAGATCATCCGTTACATCGCTCAGTTGCAATATATTTAGAATTTGCCACGGTCAAATATTTAATAATCCATTAATGGTTGCAAATAGGCATTGTGTAGTGCAAATAACGTCTATCACTTTGCGAAGTCGAATTGAACTCGATAGTGACTGCATGGGTTCTTGTTCTTGTCTTTCGCTCTTACCAGCATTGCGTGCAAATGTCGCGCCATGGCGATTTTTGGGATGTTTACAATCAGCCGTAGGGGTCCTATCTTCATTGAAAAAATGACTAATTTTTAGTATTTCTAAGCATAGGGCAGCAGTAAATCACCAGGAGCTGTACCTGTATAGGGTCTCAGACAGGATGCTAGTGAGACTAAGATCATAAATCCATAGATCAAGTCATGGTTCCTTTAACATGACATGATTATTGACGCCATTTGACGTTAGACACTCACGCGAGATTCATTTTTGGGATTTCTAAATCAAAAGCATTGCCTAGAACGTAGGAATTAGCAAGATTCAGCAGGTATTTTTTAAAGCAGTGAGTTATGTGCATAAGCACTGGTATATATGCTCAAATTTGAGTTTTCAATTCGCAGAGCGCATTCTGAACATTCGATCCTTCAACAGATAGAGTAAGCTGAGCGAGTAGTGAATGGAGAGACGCAGAGTCTCAGTTGGATGGCGATTTATGACCTCGAACTTTAAAAAGAGTCCTGCGACAGAATGGAAATGTAGTTCATTGTAGGCCACATCCTCTCCCTCCTTTCTACTTCCATCTTCACTTCACTATACCTTTCACCAGCTTCGCTCTTCGGCATTCAGTTGTGAGTGTCACTTTTTGCCTATCTCCAATCGTCGACTACTATAACTTTTGAATTGATCTGTTTTCTGTAATTTCCTAAGTTTCGACTACCGTATCCTCCCTCATCACAGATGGCGCCTGCTCACGTCGCCCTTCGTCGGCCACAACATTCTCGTTCTCGCGTGGGCAGTGGCCAGTCTGCACTTTGGAGTGAAGTGAGTCTTTCATTTCAGATTTTTGATAAAAGTAGATGTTCGATACTTGAGATATCGATATGATTTTTTTGCAATTTTAACCTTCACTCGTGCAACTTCCAAGCCGAATCTGAACGAGATTGAACCATTATGGGGAAAACCTTCTGATCCCTACGTATACTAAATGTAAGTGGTACGTGTACCAAATCAACCGTCGTTAACGAACAGTCAAAGTATGTCGCTTGAAAGGCGGCATAAATTGCAAAAACGTATGATTCGTTTATCGTATTCTTATTGTTAATGTTTGCTTGAACCTGGTGTGTCTGTGGCGGTGATGATCAAGAAAACGTGCATTATATGCGACCATGAATCATTGCGCTGTAGCTTGATCTAAAAATATTAATTAATATGGCTGGCTCAAAGAAGTGAAATGTGGCTCATAGTCTATGCCTATTGCTGTATCAATCCTGTATTAGTGAAATATGCTTTTGTGTCAACAATCGATGTATTTTTTCAGATTGTTATCGCAGGCAAACGACAATCTTCGACTGCTCAAGACGTTTGCCATTACACAGGTACGTCTTATAGTCCATTGTTCAAAGGGCGCCCCTCTCATTGACCTCACCGACCCATCCTTGGGTGACGAGCATGGACGTGGTTGTAAAAAAGTGCAAAGTAAATCGGCAAATGTCGTGGGAAGCGCTCTGCAGAGGCAAAATGTCAAATTTCTACTGTTGAGAAAATGATAAAAAAATATATTAGGCATTCTGCAAATTGCTCTGCACTTAAATTATTGTTACGATTCCTGCTGATTTATGATCACGAGGTCCCAATCATTGAGACATCAAGCTCTTCGGTCCTGTTATTCTGCCATTGCGATACGAGTTCACCCTGTTTCCGTTTAGGGAAAGCCACTGTAAAGACGCATGAATGCGAACGTTTTTACTGTTAGTTTTATTATGTTGCCATTGCAATGCGAATTCATCCTCTGTTTCCAGTTGGGAACCTCTGTCACCCTCTGTGTGCTCTCCTACTTCCTCTACGCCCTCTTCCGCTCGTCATACTTACTGTACGAGGTGAGAAATGGTAAAACTCCTAGGCTACCGTATCCTCGTCGATTTTCTATGGGATACCTATCGTCGACTACATTATGGTCTTTCCTGGACGTTTGTAATATAACTTGTCAAATAGAAGAGGCACCGTGTTTCCCTGACGTTCCTGAGAGTTACCAGACCAAAGTTACCGTATTCAGGTGCCGATCTGTGGTCCGGCTCCCGTGTGTGCTGCAGTGCTGGTTATGGTGAAACAAGTAGGTGGAATTTTTTACCGTTGATTTCGTGTAAGAACCGGTCATTATTTGGTGAGATATTGCAATTTCTTCGGTCTTGGTCTTCCCTTTCATATTTCATCGAAATAAAAAAAAATGGTTTTAGATTCGTGCATCACAAGTTTTAGCAACTTTTTGAAAATAATTATTTTACTAGAGATGTGTAACATGAGAGGTGTCATTAACTACTGCTTGCAGTGCTTAAGGTGTTTTTGTACAGTTGATATGCATTATTTGTCAGTTCCTTCCCGATTCGATCGTGGTTGCCACTCCCGCCGGCCGCATCAAGTACACTCACCTGCCACTGAACGGGATTCTCGTCGCCCTGCTCGCCTCGCTCCTCGGACTCGTCCGATTCGTCGTCGCACTCGAGGTTTGGGGGTTATATCGGGTTTGATTCGAAAACAGAGCGCCTTCGAGAATAACGTCAATCATTAGCACTTGCAAGCGTAGATGCATCACAACTATGATTTGCTTTTGGATGTTATACTGCAGCGCCCGGATTTATTGTTAAACTAGCCATTTTTTGGTTTTCAATACAATGAGTAACCCTGAATCGCCGGGGCCTGTACCATAAGGTCGATAATACTGCAGTTGCAGAGGGGGATGAAATTTGCGTTTGTTGTCATGTAATTTCTAATTGGCGAACACGTGGTTATCTATACGCAGATCGCTTGCTAGTTATAACAGAGTTTACTCAAATTACTCAACAAGCGAACAAGTTTGTGGCGGTCGAAGGGGATTTTGTGTTTGCTGCTAATTGGTAGTCCTACAATTGAAAAAAAGTTGAATGTAAATTTCTGCACGGCGTAGATCTCGAGTAAGTTATGACACAACAATTGTGTCACCGTCAGGGTGGAAATTTTCTCGTTTATAGCGGTGTTTTTGAATAATTGCACTGCTACAGGTGCTAATCGGAACGCAGATCTCGTGGTCGTATCTTCGATTCGTCGCTCCGCACGAGACGGATGACGTCAGCGGTGACACCAGTGAGCACTTTGCGTGGGCGAGGTGCGTATTTATTTTTAGAAAAAATAATAGTATTATTTTTTAAATTTATGCTCGCCGAAATAACACGAAAAACGTCTGTCATACAATCCATATGCGTCAAGGAGAATCATTGTTTCGCGATTCCTGTATATATCGGCGATTCGACATCTTTTCGATTTCATCAATCTTGTCATTCTCACAATAACAATTTGTCAATCCACGTCAAGATCAAGAAGGCCTTGCAAGCGGTTAACTGTACAACTAGAGTTTCGCGCTTAGTTGATGTATGTTTCACAGCCACTATTAATGCACTACAAGCCTTGGCGATTTGCTACATTGGCGGTGTTTCTGCAGATTGAAATAATAATGATAATTACTGTAAGGACCTGACTCCTTAATGTCCCCCTTTGCAGTCTCTTCCCCTCTGCCTTCCGTCCCTTCTGCACTCTGGTCTCCAAGGCCACATTCCGAACGCTCGTCCGACTGGGAGTGTGCAAGCGACGACAGGTTGGACCTTTTTCTTGAAATTTGAACAAACGACTTACTGCCTCGGGGACATTTACGCCATACTAGTAAATGCGCTAGATTCCAAAGGTAGTGTTTGTTTGTGAAAACGGTAGAAATGAAATGGGCACGTGCGCTTGATGATATTTCGAGTGAAAGACAAGATCGCAAAGACATTTACGCCCTAATAGCTAAAGTGAACAGAGGCGCCATCGTTTTCGTGGTGCAAATGCCGATTTAACCTTTTTGGCGCAAATGCTCATGAATAAAGATTATGGCACCGAATGCCATCTGTTCTTCGAAACTCGTTGAAAACAGAGTGTTCTGACAACGACGGCAGATGATCTTATTTTGGGTCATAACCGTGTGAAGATTATCATTTGATCGATTGGTGGTCCATAATAAAGGTATCGTGAAACATAAACTCCACGATTATACGTATCTTAAATTCCAAATTTGTTGCTTGCAACTATTTTGAAGAACTATAGAAACTGTGTTTCACGATATCTATATCAGAGCCATGAATTGTCAAGTCACTGTTATTGGGTCAGCATTTTCCTTTTTAAAAGCATCTCATATCCCACAGATTCGTCATCATCTGGGATGCAATTCATATCAAATAGAGTTCCCTTATCAATCGTACTTTTCATCTTTATCGCCATTCCGCATTGGGGAGCGGTCGTCTCTCAATTCATCATAGACGACCGCTCCCCAATGCAGAATGACGATAAAGATGAAAAGTACGACCGATAAGGGAACTCTAATACCGAATGATTAGAAGTATGAATATGTTTGCTTCGTCAGGTTCGTCACGTGGACATGTCCTCGCTGCTGGTGGGCAGTCCGCAGTCGCCCGTGATGAGCGTGGCCACTGCCATGGATTCCGCCCAGAAGGACGCTGAGAGGAGGAGGTGAGGGATACTGTAGGCGACGAACCTGGTCGGGATATGTTTCAAGAACAATAAAAAAAGTATTAGGTTGGCACGTATATTTCATAGTATTTTTTTCTCTAATCCTCCTTCCAGTTTGAGAAGGATTCTTGGCCTATACTTTGTGGCGGTGGAAGGCCTAGGCAACTACTTTTTATAAAGCTGTGATCAATTGCTTAGCGGGCTGTTTGCAGGATACAGGTCGAAAAACATCTAAAATATTGAAACTTTGAACAACAACCTACGGATTTCTGATTTTTTCCCGCGAGCTTAAATGAATACTATGAACCAATCTGTAGTTGCTATGAGAGATGATGTCAATAGGTACCATTCCTATTTTTTGTTTAACACTTGCTTGCAAGACTAGTGAGAAATGGCGCTGGAAACGAGGCTGGTCACAATGGTGGTCCGCATGTTCTCTGATTTGCTACTCTAGGCACCGCAGAGGGATTCTAATTTTAACATGCTGGTTAGTTTCTGCGTTTGGTGTAGTACCAAAAATGAATTAGTGTTTTAAGATCAGAGGCGAATTCCAGGCAGGAAAAATAATTGCCTTTGGACTAACTATTCTTCATACTACTCAGTCGGCTGCTTTTCTGAACTTTCGGTATATGATCATGCCAAGCATTATCAAGCAAAGCTACCAAATGAATTTGCGGTTATAAATCATCATTAGTACCAGTATTTCACATATCACTATTCACCCTCGCAACCCTGCTGGAACGGAAATCACGAATGATAACTTATCCCTCTCAATTCAATACTTCAAAAAAGCTTCGTCGTCCAAATGAAAAAGCATTGAAAAAATGCCACTTCAGCTGAAATAGAATAAAGCATTACGGTCCTTAGGTGCTGCGCATATAAATCGTAAATGGAAAAAATTTCTGTACATTGCATCTTTGAGATGGCTTATGAAGAAATTTTGAAAACCGACATTCTTCTCTCACCATCATCCGTTCTGTCCATGGTTGGTCTTAACTATAGCGCCTATTGTCACGGCCCTCAAAAATTGTGTTGTGGCTAGAGAAACCGAAACGTCATCCCAAGTCTAATTGGAGCTCATTCATTTCACGGTCATGTAGTTTCTAGGAATTGAGCGCAGCGACGACCACACTTCTCGAACATGATGGCTATATACATCTGTCCACTATGCAACCTATCATTACTGCTTCCCTTCTCTCAGGATTTTATGGGGGCAAATTTACAAATACTATGAAATATTCGTGCCAACCTAATAGATCTAACTGTGAAAGCCATGATGATATGTGCTTCAGCGCTAGCATATCATCCTTGATTTTGCCTAAATTGTGATTGAACATAGAAGTAGAACGATTGCATATATCATGTTATTTCGTTGATCACGATTAGGGTTTTCGCATAAAAGCAATTGCATTTGCCATTCGTCTAATCTCCGCGGAGCAGCTGTCTATTGCATGGAGAAACAACGCTCCGCGGAGGTTAGACGAATGACAAATGCATGATTGCTTTGATAAGGGATCCTTATTTGGGAACCACGGACGTGTCCATTAGGTCGCTCAGGGGGAGGGGGTTGCGCCCCTTGAACTATCGACCATAAGATGTTCTTGTGTTGAAATAGAGAGCCACGATGAATTTGGAAAAATTTTACCCTAATAACTTCGCAATTGCAGACAGAAGGCGCTGATTGCACTCAACGAGAGACTGCGCGCAACGAGGAGAGAGGATGTGGAGAGGGTGAACTGGGATGAGGATGATGACGAGGAGGAGGAGCTGAAGACTGGGGAGAACCCGCAGGAGGTATGTTTCACACATACTATGATATGGGGCGGTAGGGCAATATTTCGATGAACTTGTAATCCGCGGTCTTATGTCACACACCTAGTAAATATGCTGGATATTGCGAAGAGGTTTGATTTATGTCAAACTGATAGATGATCTAATGTCATTTTAATGATACGGTGGTTCAGATTCGCGTCGAGACGGAAGCGACTACGGTAGCCGAAGAGGCCCCCACTACCGCACAGCCTCCCCCGTTGGCCTAAAGCTTTGTCTCTAACTTATGTCCAAAATCTTTCTCACTTTTCTGAGTTTTGACTCGTGCAAAGGAAATTTCAACTCCATTTGAAAATGTCCCAGTCCACTAACGCAAGAAGGCTGTAGTCATCGTTTTCATGTGGCCTGTTTTTTTGGATTCTTCACTTTACTCTCTTTTCCTTTCCCAGATACTAACCGTCTTTAACGACGGCTTTCGATTGTAGAAATGTGTTTCATCAGAATTCGTTTCGCCTTGTAACTTATCGTGATTCATACAGTATGCGCCTGTGATAGCCTCATTCTCTCCGCCGCATGGGTACTCTTTGTATTTTCTTTTTGGCCTTGATCGATTTGTTAGGATGTCCAGATGCAATGTTTGTGTAACAAATGTATTTTTGAGATGAATTATGAGAGACATAATAAATTATTGAATTTATATGGAGGGGGCTATTTATTTTGAAGAGGGAAGATTTACATCAAGTATCGATTTCTCAAATGCGGGCGAAATGGTATTGGGAATGATTTGGCTATTTTGTTGATAAATGGGCAGTTTATGCCTTTGAATATGTAAGCGCCAAGATAATTGCTTTTCATGTCACTCTGAAACTTATTTCAAGTACGTAGAATGGTGCAAATCGGGCGCTCGAATTTCGCACCCCAGGAACAATGTGAAGTGAGTCAGCATGGGCTGTTTTGAAATTGCATGGCTGGAACGAAGAGACGAATACAGGCAATGTATAAGGGCCGTTCAATTTAAAAGGGTAGCGACGAGGCTATTGAAAGACGAAAGTAACGGGGGTGGTGGAGATTTTTGGCATTAAATTGAACAAAGATTTTTAAAAAATGAAAGGCTGTACGGGGGAATGTCGTCCATATGAAGCGTAGTTGCAATGACAGCCCGTACCATAAGAGGAAGTCGAGTGACTGACTGAAACTGAGTGGACTGAGGAGTCGAGCGGAGACATCGTGACCGATCTCCCGGGCCCAGTTAGGGCAGGACGATGCAATGAGCACACAGAGCAGTCATTGACACCCGTTGAATTGACCGTCTAACTTCATGCATAGCGGTTGTCGCTCACTTCGCAGAGACGACCGCTAGGAATGAAGTATGACTACTAGAAATGACAGCTGTCAATAACTGCCTTTCTTTTTCCACGCCAGATTGAATGCAAGCGATGGATGGCTAAGGTATAGGTTGAAGTTCAATGGCAGCCCCCCCCCCCCGGAGAAGTGGGGAAGCGCCAGCTGTTCTAAGCGAAGCGTTCATCAGCTCATATCCCACGAAAAGCGTGATGTCTCGCTCTCCCTCCTGTCTCTCCTTGAAGCATGCTATCTCCCACACAACGAAAGAGTGAACAACATACACCCACACTCCCCGCAAACCTATTCAGAACAAAACTAATAATATCCCTGCAAACTGTAAGAGGCATGGCACTGCCATGCAGCCCTGCTAAAGCGATGGTTGATCAGGAAATCGTGCGCTTTAAGAATAAACCCCTGCCGATGTTAGGGGCCAAAGTCAATATTCAGACATCGCAGACAGAACTCCATCGCCTGTCTTTGAGGGTTCCAGCTGTACGTCACGATACACTTCAAGCTGATTCCTAAAAAGGAGAAGCATGAATCGTTCGAACAATTTCTCAGTATACTGCTCGCCCTGCGTTTCTGAAAACACATATTCCGTGCCATCGTCATCAATGCTACGTAATCTAGTGCATGATGAGGCGGGGCTTCAAGGTGTTTCGGAGAAATGTGAGTGTTTTCTCAGCTGTTTCTCAGATTCTGCAGAATAGACCGCATCGCGTGGGACGCACGCGTAGCGGGTCGTATATAAGAGCGAACGGCACACCCTCTAGCCACTCGTTCGAGACAATCACATACTCTCCCCAAGAATGTGCGACGAAGAGGTTGCTGCCCTGGTGGTTGACAATGGCTCCGGCATGTGCAAGGCCGGATTCGCCGGAGATGATGCTCCCCGCGCTGTGAGTTTATCTTGTCTTACTTGACTCTACTCGAGTAGAACTACAGTATCCTAATGTGCCCCTTTGCAGGTCTTCCCCTCCATCGTCGGACGCCCCAGGCATCAGGGAGTGATGGTTGGTATGGGACAGAAGGACTCGTACGTCGGAGACGAGGCCCAGTCCAAGAGAGGTCAGCACTTCATACATTTTGGCCTTTTGATCAGTAGATAATTATTGAAATTGGATGAATCATTGGCATTCTGCAGGTATCCTCACTCTGAAGTACCCCATCGAGCACGGTATCGTCACCAACTGGGATGACATGGAGAAGATCTGGCACCACACCTTCTACAACGAGCTCCGTGTCGCCCCCGAGGAGCACCCCGTCCTCCTGACTGAGGCTCCCCTCAACCCCAAGGCCAACAGGGAGAAGATGACCCAGATCATGTTCGAGACCTTCAACACCCCCGCCATGTACGTCGCCATCCAGGCCGTGCTCTCCCTCTACGCCTCCGGACGTGAGTTGTCTTTGGATTACTGTAGGATTGATTGATACTGTAGCTCCATTGGGCCATGTTTGTGATAGAATAGTGTAGGTTCATTGGGTCACATTCATTATTCATTCCCACCCAGTGATCATGAGTTCTCGTTGCAGGTACCACCGGTATCGTGCTTGACTCCGGAGATGGTGTCACCCACACCGTGCCCATCTACGAGGGATACGCCCTTCCCCACGCCATCCTTCGTCTGGATCTGGCTGGACGTGATCTGACTGATTACCTCATGAAGATCCTCACTGAGCGTGGTTACTCCTTCACCACCACTGCCGAGCGTGAAATCGTC